>JAGFNQ010007360.1:370104-566280 GCA_024364735.1 Boesenbergia rotunda | reverse complement strand
TTTAATCCTAATATGAAGGAGGTGGTCAAGAAGGAGGTTTTGAAATTACTGGATGCAGGAATAATTTATCCAATTTCTGATAGTGAATGGGTAAGTCCGGTTCATGTTGTGCCAAAGAAAGGTGGGATGACTGTAGTTAGAAATTCAAATAATGAGTTGATTCCCACTAGGACGGTTACTGGGTGGAGAATGTGTATTGACTACAGGAAATTGAACAAAGAAACTAGGAAAGATCACTTCCCACTCCCATTCATTGATCAGATGTTAGAAAGGTTGGCAAAACACTCCTATTTTTGTTATCTAGATGGTATTCTGGTTTTTATCAAATCCCCATACATCCAAATGACCAGGAAAAAACCACGTTTACATGTCCTTATGGTACTTTTGCCTATAGGAGAATGTCTTTGGTCTTTGCAATGCACCGGCTACTTTTCAACGTTGTATGATGGCTATTTTTTCTGATATGATTGAGAACATTATGGAAGTTTTTATGGATGATTTTTCAGTTTATGGTACTAACTTTGATACTTGCTTGTCCAACTTGGTTAATGTTTGCAGAGATGCGAAGAGACAAATTTGGTTCTAAACTGGGAAAAATGTCATTTATGGTGAGAGAAGGCATTGTGTTAGGACATTTGGTTTCAGAGCGAGGAATTGAAGTAGACACGGCAAAGGTGGAAGTGATTGAAAATCTACCCCCGCCGACAAACGTTAAGGGAGTGCGAAGCTTTTTAGGACATGCAGGATTCTACCCGGCGTTTTATCAAAGATTTTTCAAAGATTTCTAAACCTTTGACAAATTTTTAGTTAAGGATGTTGAATTTGTTTTTGATAAAAATTGTTTGGATGCTTTTTCCAGGTTGAAGGAAGCTTTGATCTCAGCTCCGATAATGCAAGCTCCGATTGGACCTTACCCTTTGAAATTATGTGTGATGCGAGTGACTATGCAGTAGGAGCAGTTTTGGGACAAAGAAGGAACCGGAGGAGTATATGCCATCTATTATGCTAGCCGAACTTTGGATGATGCTCAGATGAACTACGCAACTACGGAGAAGGAACTTTTGGCGATTGTATTTGCTTTGGAAAAATTCAGATCATACCTCGTTGGCTCTAAGGTTATTGTTTACACAGATCACGCAGCCATAAGGTATTTATTGAGAAAAAAAGATGCTAAACCAAGGCTCATCAGATGGATTCTTCTTTTACAAGAATTTGATTTAGAAATAAAGGATAAGCAGGGGACTGAGAATGTGGTAGCGGATCACTTATCAAGACTATATCAGGGACAGAATTGGACCAAGGAGGGAGACCTTCCAATTGATGACTCTTTTATTGATGAACATCTACTTGCTATAAAAAGAATTGACCCTCCATGGTACGCTGACTACGCAAATTTTCTTGCTTGTGGAATTTTACCTCATCAGATGAGTTACCAACAGAGAAAGAAGTTTTTTGACGATATCAAGAGCTATGTATGGGATGATCCATTGCTTTTCAAAAAGTGTGCGGATAATATTTACAGGAGATGTATACCGGAGGAAGAAATAAAAGATATACTCTATCATTGTCATTCTTCATCATATGGTGGTCATGCTAGTACTTCAAAGACAGCTGCTAAAGTCTTACATGCAGGATTTTATTGGCCACATATTTTTAGAGATACTCGTGATTATGTGTTGACTTGTGATAGATGCCAAAGGACGGGGAACATATCCAAGAGACATGAGATGCCACTGAATTCGATTCTAGAAGTTGAACTTTTCGATGTTTGGGGGATTGATTACATGGGACCATTTCCCCCGTCTCATAACAATATCTACATTCTGGTGGCAGTGGACTACGTATCTAAGTGGGTTGAAGCTATACCATCTCCAACAAATGATGCGAAGACTGTGATAAAACTTTTTAAAAAAATCATATTTCCTAGATTTGGAGTTCCTCGAGCAGTGATTAGCGATGGAGGTTCACACTTTATTGAAAGACAATTCGAAAATCTTCTCAAAAAGTATGGAGTAACTCATAAGATTGCCTCGCCGTATCACCCACAAACCAGTGGGCAAGTGGAAGTATCGAATAGAGAAATCAAAAGCATTCTAGAGAAAACTGTGACGCATTCACGAAAGGATTGGTCAGAAAAATTGGATGACGCTCTATGGCATATCGGACAGCTTACAAGACTCCTATTGGTATGACGCCGTTTCGCTTGGTGTATGGAAATCCTGTCATCTTCCTGTAGAGTTGGAACACAAGGCTTTCTGGGCAATCCAATTATTGAACTTCGATCTAAAGGATGCTGGAGAGAAAAGAAGCTTCAGCTTGATGAACTAGAAGAACTCCGACTTGACGCTTATGAGCATGCAAAATCCTATAAAGAAAGGACTAAGCATTGGCATGATCAACACATTATGCGTAGGGAATTCCAAGAGGGTGATCTTGTATTATTGTTCAATTCTCGATTGAAACTTTTCCCAGGAAAGCTGAAGTCCAGATGGACGGGTCCATTTGAAGTAAAGAAAGTTTATCCTTATGGAGCTGTAGATATATCGAATGAAACCTCCGGAGTTTTCAAAGTGAATGGGCAAAGGCTAAAAAAATATCTGAGTGAACCAATTCCTAAGGGAGGAGAACAGAACCTCCTCGAGTCAACTTGATTTACATCATTTTGGTCAAGCTAATGACCGTAAACAAGCGCTATTTGGGAGGCAACCCAAATTCTTACCTTTTACTTTTATCTTTTACTTTACATTTCATTTTATTTTCAATAAATTTTTCCTTCCACTTCGCAGAATAAACGTTCAGGAAATAAAGGGGAACACGGCCGTGCCAATTTTAAGCACGGCCGTGTCGGTTGAGGTCGGGTTGCCAGCGGAGAACACGCCGGGGGCGTGTTGCGAGACACGGGCGTGACACAGGGCTTTAAGTCACGCGAGATGGGTTTTAGGTCAAAACACGCCCGTGACAGTTCTTTTTCTTCCGCCGATCATCTCCGTTCCAGAGCTGCGTCCGATCATCTCCATTCTTCCCATTCATCTCCAAGACCTGCTCCGGTGAAGATCTTCCTCCGACAAAGATGAGCAAGCATGTGAAAACGGGGAAAGCACCCTCTTCTTCGAAAGACAAGGGAAAACGGAAAGCCAGAGACCAAGGTGATCGTTTTGATAACCCTTTTGGTTTGATCTTTCGTGATGATATCCATAAATCTCGTTTTGACAAGCTAGAAAAACGAAAAATAGTTTCCACTAGATATATGGATAATTATACATTGGTCGCGTTAGGTATCAAGGAAGATATATATTGGATGGCTGATAAGATGGGATGGGGACAATTTTTGACTAGCCATTACCCTACCTACCCTAGTATAACTTTAGAATTCCTTAGTTCCTTGTCGGCCGAAATAATTCAAGGAAGCAATTGTGAGGAAGGATTGATTGAATTTCGGTTGAAGAATATCGATTATAGGATGAATTTGAAGGAGTTTAATGAAATTTTTGATTTTCCTATTGGAGGGGAGAGGCAAATACATCGGAATTTTTGTGAGAGTACATTTTGGAAAGAAATTGCCTTAGACCCCATGTACTATGATGCCTCTAGATCCAAATCATCCAATATCCCTAATCCAATTTTTCGCTATCTTCATAGATTCATGGCGAATACTATTTTTGGGAGAGGGGAAAGTGTTGGGGTAGCTAGGCTAAGTGAATTGCAGTTTTTATGGGCCATGATTAATGGTGTTAAAATTGATTCTGGAGCTCACCTAGTTAGACATCTAGTGAAAATTGGGAATAGCTCGACTGGAGTAATTGTTATTGGAGGACTTTTGACTAAGATTGCATTAGCTTTAGGGTGTGAGTTGGATGGATTGGAGATTTGTCCGGCTAGTCCGCGGTTGGATTTGGATGCATGTTTGAATATGAAGATGATTGGGAGATTAATGGGGGGATATTGTTTGATGTTACCAAATGATATTAAAGTCCCCCTTCCAAACAGTAATCTTACAACCATTCGCAATACACGTAATTGGCTTTTTAGGGATGTTAGGACACAAGATCTACCCACAGTAGGAGAGCCATCTAGTCCACCCCATGTGCCGGAGCCCCCTAGGACTGTTACTGATGATGTTTCTGCAGGACCTTCTGTTTTTGATTTTTCAGGATTCCGTACATCATTCGAGGACTTCAGAAAGGAGCATACTGCGGATCGGAACATGTGGGAGCAGTTCACTCATACTTCAGAGGAGCATTATCAGCGAGTTGACGGGTATATGGAAGGGGCTAACCGTTTTTTTTTCTAATGCTGAGGAATATTTTGTAGTTGAGGCCGCTAGAAGAGAGCGTGAGGAAAAATTTTGGCAAGAAGAAAGTGAGTTTCGTGCAGAGCAAAGGAGAAGATGGCAAGAGGAAGATGATCGCAGATCTTAGACCTTACCTTGCCATAACTATTAGGTGACCTTTCTTCTAGTTATTTTTCTTTATTTTTGGTTGTTTTTGCATTCCTATTTTAGATGTGGTTTAGTTTTAATTTTCTGGGTTATAATTTGTGGTACGTAGGATAGTTTTATGCATGACATTTTGATGATGGCATATCTCTTGCTTTGATTGAAATAGACACTATGTGTTCAAGAGTCTTTTATACTTTGTTGCTTTCTCATCCCTTGTAGTATAACTTGACTCTTAATTGGATCTATGAAATTCTCTTTGGCTTATTCATTAAGAACCCTGTTTCACTTTTCACACAACCCTTAAGGTGTCGGCATCTGAAAAGGATTTAAATTTCTTTACCGGATTAGTACTCAATTTTCTATGGTGACCTTCATGAGCATTTTGGTTACTGGATAAACACTTATCCTAGGAGTTTTCGAAAAAAAAAAAAAAAAAAAATGGTGAAGAAAAAAAAAGGGAGATGGAATTTCTTTTGGCGCACCCCTTTGAGACTAGGTAGCTACTAGGGAAACACCTAAAGAAGGTGCCCTTTTGAGGTCAACTAGTTACTGGGGAAATGACCACCGTTAATTCTTTCTTTCTTTTCTTCTCGGAAAGTGGTCCTTTGAGACCTTGTGTGATATTGAGGGGACGAACCAAGTGTTAGGGCAGGTAAGTGCCTCTACACTAGAAAAGAGAGGAACACGGTGATAGGGATGATGAATCTAGATTGGTATCCAAAACCTTGGGGGTTGATATTTCACATGCACTACACAGGGATCTTTTGAGCTAAGCTACAGGGAATGACTTGAGAAAATTAAGACCAACTTTATACCTTGGGATGAATTGCTAATAACTGATTTCATGACTTCCACACATAGGTTGTCTTTATTTTTCTTGGCTCGAGGACAAGCAAAAGTTCAAGTGTGGGGGCTTTGATGTGTGCAAATCATGTATAGTTTTTGGCATAAAACATATATGCATTTCATCTCGTTTTATCTTATTAGAGGCATATTTGATAGTTTTTACTTGGTTTTATATGTTTGGGCGAGGATACTGCTTTGTGTTGGATTTTGATGACAGGATGAACAAAACCAGCCGAACCACCCAGCGCGTGAAGACACGCCCGTGCCATGGTTAAGCACGGTCGTGGCGCATAAAGACACGCCCGTGCCAGTTAAGCACGGGCATGGCGATGCTACTGAAGAACGAGGAGCAAAGGAGAACACGTCCAGGACGTGCTGATCGACACGGCCGTGGCGCTGAGACTCTATAAAAGGGAAGAAGACCTAAGACAGAGGGGCGGCGGAAATCAGTGGGGAAGGAGGATTTCAATCGAAACTTGGAGAGGAAGACACTATAAAGGAGGATTAGTAATGTCTATTTCCTATCTTATTGTTGAATTCTCCGGTGTTATGGAGTAGTCGTGTAAATCTTAGGAAGAGGGAGTAGCCCCTAACTATTTTCATGATTTGTTATTAACTCTGTTTTTTCGATTATGCATATCCTTGTTGGTTGTTTCAATTGTTGAATGATGCTTTAATTGGTTTCTACGAAAATGGTAATTGTTTAGATAGGCTTTGCAGGATTCAAGTGACAGGATCCAAAGCAGGTAAGAGTCATCTACATACGTATGCCATAAGACTAGAGATAAATTAAAGTAGATACATTGGCGTGATCTTCAAAAGAGGCCGTCAATAAATTAGGAATCAACTTACGAATCTGGTGGACGTTTAGATAGGTCTGCAGGAATCTAGTGACAGGATTTCAGAGCATGAAAAGATCGTCTTTTTCGGAAACCTTGATAGAGAAAGTTGCGTTCAAATAAAAGAAGCCAACCTGGGTATAAGTAGTCGTCAACGGAGAACTGTCGTGATAATAGTTAGAGTGGTGAAACCGTAATCCTAAGATTGTCTTTTATCTCTCAATACTTTCGCCGATTTTCGACCGCTTGAATTGTTTGAATTAGAGTAAATTTAACATTAGATCATTCATCTGGATAATTAAAACTCGTGAATTTCTAGTACTTGTCCCAGTCCCTGTGGGATCGATATCTTATTACTTGACGATAAACCGTGCACTTGCGGAAACAAGCAATCAGTGATCCAGAACTAAGGGTTCAAACTAGGTCAGCCTTTAGAAACCTTAGCCAAATTGCTTTAATTTCCAAAATTGAACCAAAATCAGTAGAAGAGTCTTTACTTGACCCTGATTGGATCATAACTATGCAAGAGGAGTTAGCCCAATTTGAACGTAGTCAAGTCTGGGATTTAGTACCCTTACCTAAAGACAAAAAGTTCATTGAAACCAAATGGGTCTTTAGGAATAAACTTAACGAACAAGGTGAAATAATCAGGAATAAGGCTAGGTCAGTAGCTAAAGGGTTTAGCCAAATAGAAGGACTTGATTATGATGAAACCTATGCCCCTGTAGCTCGACTTGAGTCTATTAGGATGCTTTTAAGTTATGCAGCCCATAAAGGATTCAAATTGTATCAAATGGATGTTAAGTCAGCCTTCCTAAATGGCCTAATTAAGGAAGAGGTTTATGTAAGACAACCCCCTAGTTTTGCAAGCTTAGAACACCCTGACTATGTCTTTAAACTAAAAAAAGCCCTATATGGACTTAAGCAAGCCCCTAGGGCCTGATATGAAAGACTGTCTAACCATTTAGTATCTAAAGGTTTTAACCAAGGTAAAATTGACCCAACACTATTTGTTAAAACCTTAAAAACTGATATTTTTATAGCCCAAGTATATGTAGATGATATAATATTTGGCTCAACTAACTCAAAATTTTTGCAAGATTTTATAACGGTAATGGAAAATGAATTTGAAATGAGTTTAGTAGGCCAATTAACTCTCTTTTTAGGGCTACAAATAAAACAGACCAGTGAGGGTACTTTTGTCTATCAACAAAAATATACTAAAGAACTACTTAAAAAATTTAGAATGGATAGTGCAAAAGAAATTAAAACACCTATGGCTACCAATCAAACTGTAGATAGTGACCCAAATGGCAAACCTGTTGACCTTAAATATTATAGAAGTGCTATAGGCAGCTTACTTTACCTGACTGCAAGTCGACCTGACATTCTCTTTG
Organism: Boesenbergia rotunda; assembly: GCA_024364735.1. Classification (NCBI taxonomy): domain Eukaryota; kingdom Viridiplantae; phylum Streptophyta; class Magnoliopsida; order Zingiberales; family Zingiberaceae; genus Boesenbergia; species Boesenbergia rotunda. The sequence continues at coordinate 558,760 of JAGFNQ010007360.1, read as the reverse complement.
CAGTTAGTATGTGTGCTAGGTATCAAACATGTGCTAAAGAGTCACATCTAACCCTAGTTAAAAGAATATTTAGGTACCTTAAAGGGACAGAAAGTTTAGAAATTTGGTATCCTAGAACATCCCAATTTGAACTTATTGGATTTTCTGACTCAGATTATGATGGCTGTAAATTAGATAGGAAAAGTACCAGTGGTGGATGCCAACTTCTAGGGCCCTCACTAGTTAGTTGGTTCAGTAGAAAACAGCACTGCGTTGCCCTATCCACCACTGAAGCTGAGTACATAGCCATGGGTGAGTGTGTAGCCCAATTACTTTGGATGATGCATACGTTAAAAGACTTTAACTTAGATTTTAAGAAAGTCAAAATCTTTATAAATAATCTAAGTTCAATTAATCTAACCAAAAACCCAGTCCACCACTCTAGGACCAAACATATAGAAATTAAACATCATTTTGTTAGAGATCATGTTAATAAAGGAGAAATTGAACTTAACCATGTTGAATCTAAGGCTAACCTAGCTGATATATTTACTAAACCACTCCCTGAATCTGAATTTAGTAACTTAAGAAGGTTAATAGGAATGTATGTTATAGACTAGAACTGACCTGATCACACTTACTTCTTTTGAACAATCAGCTCGCATATTCTGTTTGGCCATTAGCTTAATTACTTTGATTCTTGGTTTAATTGGCTTAATTTTAGTATTTCAAAGTAGCATTAAAAAAAAAATTTGGTGGACTTAGCCTAAGTTTGACCCCTAAAACTGCATGAACCTATAGATTTAGGTAGCCGCATCTCACAAAACACATTAAGGATAACTTGTTTGTGCTTGCAAAACATAGAACGGTTGTGAGATGCATAGGACTTTGCCTGGACTTCAGAATGCTTAAATCTGTGCATCGCATTAAGTCTGGGCGTAAAATACCCATATTACAGTGATCAAGTCAAGTAGTCGTGAGTTAAAATCTGAGCTAGACATTATTACTTGACTTGACTAACCCAGTGAACACTACTATCATCTAGATAGCTAGCTAGTAATTAAGGTTAGACACCTAAAAAGGGCTAAAATTCTTACTTGGTTCAAGGAGAGCATAAGTTAAAATCTTTCTCTTTTTGTGCTCTTTCGAATATGTTAGTTAAAAAAAAATTATCTTGAAAGTTTTTTCTCAAATTAATCCTGAAAATATTCTAAATGATCTTTTGAAAAGAAAATTTTGGAGAAATCTTCTCCTTCTCATTAATTCGCTTTGAGATATTCTTTATTGGTTTGGAAACGATTGATATTTTGAAGGAAGTTTTTTTGAAAATGGTGTTAGAAAATTCATTTCTAAATTTACACCTAGTCATTTTCTTTATGCTCTCAGATTGTTTGTGTTAAATTAAGAACTTGACTTCCCCCTCTGAATCAGTTCAGAAACTTAGTATGCTTGTTAAGCATTTTTTCTTCCCCAAATACTTAAAGTTTTTTTTGGCTGGCATATTACTTGAATGCTTGGTTTATTTCTGATGCTTGCGCACTTATTATTTCTTTGTTTTGATAAATGCCAAAGAGGGAGGGTTTAAGGGTTAAGTAAGAAGTTAAAGTTTTTAGAAATTAAAATCTTAAAGAAATTAAAAATTCCAGATCTTAGAGCATGTCATTTGCATATTCTTTTTGGACTCATTGCTTTATCTGGTATGTTCTAACTTTAACCCAGGTTGTCATTGCATCAAAAAGGGGGAGATTGTTGGTGCAATTTGCACTAATAGTTAAACTTGGGTTTTGATGAATGACAAATAGGTTAAAGTTAGGCTTGCTTTTGATTTTGACCTCTTTACTAAGTGTGCAGGGTTGAAAGACTTAGGACCTGACAACAGGCTGAAGTCCAGGGTGGTTGAATCCTGGCAGGAAGTCCAATTGGGTTCGTGGGGCCTGACAATTGGCTGAAGCCCAAGTTGGTTGAAACTTGGCAAAAAGACCAGGGTGGTTGAGCCCTGGCAGGAAGACCTGGTGGGTTAAGAAGTTGAGTAGAGCTGCACGAGGTAAGTAAGGTAAGTCACTGGAGGAGCGAACCAGTGAGGACGGGTCCTATTTTAGGACTGTAGGCGCGGTCCAACTTAGGCCCATTTTGGTGACCTCGGTTGAGTCCTGGTTAGATCCTTATCCAGGTTTGGACGGGGTCTAATTAACTCTAAATTCATTAACTCTATTTTACAGGATTTATTTGATATGTGAACTAATTAGATTTTGTAGGTTAATTTTATAAATTTATTCCTCATCTAAAGCATCGGTGGAGGATAAATTTTCATTTAAATTATTAATATTTCTTATTTTTTTGGAGAATAAAATTATTCCTACTAAGGATAAAATCTTATTGTTATTTTCTAATTAATGCTTAAAATTCTCACGTGAAGCCTAGCTAGAAGGATAAAATCTCTTTTTAAATTGTATTTTGAATTATTTTTTCGAAAAACAAAAAGCCTTGGTGAGGTAAGAGGATAAAACCTCTTGGTTAACTTTTTCAAATTAAATTTTATTTAAATTATTTAAGTGAAGCAAAGATAGAAACATTATCTTGATTGAATTATTCCTTCTTGCTGATGGATAAAATTTGAGCTGAGAAGATTATGCATCGAGGCACTATAAAAGGAAGCAAGCAAGCCCTCTAGAAGATAGAAAAAAATTTTCTGGTTCAAGCTTTGACACTCTCTTGCTTCCACGCTCTTCTGCTGCGGTTTGTGCTTTGACTCGACGCTGTCCGACCGCTGCCGGAAGATCGCTCCCAACACCCAAGCTGCTTCAGATAAATCTAAGTGTTGGGTAACATAATTTTTGTTCTGTCTGCACTTAAATTATTAAAAGGGGAAGTGTAGGGTTGTTACACTTCCACCTAATCTTGTATTCGAATCACTCTACCGGGAGTTTGCCGGTAGAGGTTTTTAGTGGATTGCCCACAGGAAAGGCTCAAGGAGCCTGGGTCTTCGAGTAGGAGTCGCCGAAGGCTCCGAACGAAGTAAAACTCCTCGTGTAATTTTTTATTATTTTTCGCTTTCGCTTTTCGTTTTAATTTTTCCGCTGTGCACGTTTTTCAAAGCATCGTACAATTTTCTATCGACTCTGATTCTATAACGAAGATTTTAAAAGTCACGTGATTCACCCCCCCCTCTCACGTGCATCGGTCCTACACAGGGAGCGTTGGCCGCCACGCATCCGAGTGGGAGCTGAGCCGAAGGGTTCGTGGGAGCATGCCCACTTAGAACTCGCGAGAGCAAGAGTTTGGCTTCTCGGTCGGCGACATCCCAGGGAGCGTGGGCCGCCACACGTCTGACTGGGAGCCAAGCCGAGGGGTTCGTGGGAGCATGCCCACTTAGAACTCGCGAGAGTGAGAGTCTGGCTTCTCGGACGGGGACATCCCAGGGAGAGTGGGTCGCCTCGCGTCCGACTGGGAGTCGAGCCGAGGGGTTCGTGGGAGCATGCCCACTTATAACTCGCGAGAGCGAGTTTGGCTTCTTGGTCGAGGACATCCCAGGGAGCGTGGGCCGCCACGCGTTCGACTGGGAGACGAGCCGAGGGGTCGTGGAAGCATGCCTAGTTAGAACTCGCGAGAGCGACAGTCTGGCTTCTCAGTCGGGGACATCCCAGAGAGCGTGGGCCGCCACGCGTCCGGCTGGAAGCCGAGCCGAGGGGTTCGTGGGAGCATGCCCACTTATAACTTGCGAGAGCGAGAGTCTAGCTTCTCGGTCGGGGACATCCCAGGGAGCGTGGGCCGCCACACATCCGACTGGGAGCCGAGCCGAGGGGTTCGTGGGAGCATGCCCAGTTATAATTCGCGAGAGCGAGAGTCTGGCTTCTCGGTCGGGGACATCCCAGGGAGCGTGGGCCGGCACGCGTCTGACTGGGAGTCAAGCCGAGGGGTTATGAGAGCATGCCCACTTAGAACACGCAAGAGTGAGAGGCTGGCTTCTCGGTCGGGGACATCCCAGGGAGCGTGGGCCGCCGCGCATCCGACTGGGAGCCGAGCCGAGGGGTTCGTTGGAGCATGCCCACATAGAACTCATGAGAGCGAGAGTCTGGCTTCTCGGTCGTGGACATCCCAGGGAGCGTGGGCTGCCACACATTCGACTGGGAACTGAGCCGAGGGGTTCGTCGGAGCATACCCACTTAGAACTCGCGAGAGCGAGAGTCTGGATTCTTGATCGGGGGCATCCCATGGAGCGTGGCCCGCCTCGCGTCCGACTGGGAGCCGAGCTGTGGGGTTCATGGGAGCATGCCCACTTATAACTCACGACACCGAGAGTATGGCTTCTCGGTCGGGGACATCCCAGGGAGCGTGGGCCGCCACGCGCTTGACTGGGAGCCGAGCCGAGGGGTCGTGGGAGAATGCCCACTTAGAACCCGCGAGAGCGAGAGTCTGGATTCTCGGTCGGGGTCATCCTAGGGAGCGTGGGCCGCCACGCGTCCGACTGGGAGCCGTGCCGAGGGGTTCGTGGGAGCATGCCCACTTATAACTCGCGAGAGCGAGAGTCTGGCATCTCGGTCGGGGACATCTCAGGGAGCGTGGGCCGCCACGTATCTAACTGGGAGCCGAGCTGAGGGGTCATGAGAGCATGCCCACTTAGAACTCGCAAGAGCAAGAGGCTGACTTCTCGGTTGGGGACATCCCAAGGAGCGTGGGTCGCCACGCGTCCGTCTGCGAGCCGAGCCGAGGGGTTCATGGGAGCATGCCCACTTAGAACTCGCGAGAGCGAGAGTCTGGCTTCTCGGACGTGGACATCGCAGGGAGCGTGGGCCGCTACGCATCCGACTGGGAGCCGAGCCGAGGGGTTTGTGGGAGCATGCCCACTTAGAACTCGCGAGAGCGAGAGTCTGACTTCTCGATCGGGGACATCCCAGAGAGTGTGGGTCGTCTCGCGTCCGACTGGGAGCCGAGCCGAGGGGTTCGTGGGAGCATGCTCACTTATAACTCACGAGAGCGAGAGTCTGACTTCTCGGTCGGGGACATGCCAAGGAGCGTGGGCCGCCACGAGTCCGACTAGGAGACGAGCCGAGGGGTCATGGGAACTTGCCCAATTAGAACTCGCGAGAGCGAGAGCAAGAGTCTGGCTTCTCGGTCGGGGACATCCTAGGGAGCGTGGGCCGCCACGCGTCCGACTGGGAGCCGAGCCGAGGGGTTCGTGGGAGCATGCCCACTTATAACTTGCAAGAGCGAGAGTCTGGCTTCTCGGTCGGGGACATCCCAGAGAGCGTGGGCCACCACGCGTCCGACTGGGAGCCGAGCCGAGGGTTCGTGGGAGCATGCCCACTTAGAACTCGCAAGAGCGAGAGTCTGGTTTCTCTGTCGGGGACATCCGAGGGAGCGTGGGCCGCCACGCTTCTGACTGGGAGCCAAGCCGAGGGGTTTGTGGGAGCATGCCCACTTATAACTCGCGAGAGCGAGAGTCTAACTTCTCGGTCGGGGACATCCCAGGGAGCATGGGCCGCCACGCGTCCGACTGGGAGCCGAGCCGAGGGGTCGTAGGAGCATGCCCATATAGAACTCGCAAGAGCGAGAGTCTGGCTTCTCGATCGGGGACATCCCAGGGAGCGTGGGCCGCCACGCGTCCGACTGGGAGCCGAACCGAGGGGTTCGTGGGAGCATGCCCACTTATAACTCACGAGCGCGAGAGTCTGGCTTCTCGGTCGGGGATATCCCAGGGTGCGTGGGCTGCCACGCGTCCGACTGGGAGCCGAGCCGAGGCGTTCGTGGGAGCATGCCCACTTAGAACTCGTGAGAGTGAGAGTCTGGCTTCTCAGTCGGGGACATCCCAGGGAGCGTGGGCTGCCACGCGTTCGACTACGAGCCGAGCTGAGGGGTCGTGGGAGCATGCCCACTTAGAACTCGCGAGAGCGAGAGTCTGGCTTCTCGGTCGAGGACATCCCAGGGAGCCTGGGCTGCCACGCGCATGACTAGGAGCCGAGCCGATGGGTCGTGGGAGCATGCCCACTTAGAACTCGCGAGAGCGAGAGTCTGACTTCTCGCTCGGGGACATCCCAGGGAGTGTGGGCCGCCACGTGTCCGACTGGGAGCCGAGCTGAGGGGTTCGTGGGAGCATGCCCGCTTATAACTTGCGAGAGCGAGAATCTGACTTCTCGGTCGGGGACATCCCAAGTAGCGTGGGCTGCCGCGCGTCCAACTGGGAGCTGTGCTGAGGGGTCGTGAGAGCATGCCCACTTAGAACTCACGAGAGCGAGAGTCTGGCTTCTCGGTCGGGGACATCCCAGGGAGCGTGTGCCGCCACACGTCCGACTGGAGCTGAGCCGAGGGGTTCGTGGGAGCATGCCCACATATAACACGCGAGAGCGAGTGTCTGGCTTCTCGGTCAGGGACATCCCAGTGAGCGTGGGCCGCCACGTGTCTGACTGGGATCCGAGCCGAGGGGTCGTGAAAGCATGCCCACTTAGAATTTACGAGAGCGAGAGTCTGACTTCTCTGTCGGGGACATCCCAGGGAGCGTGGGTCGCCACGCGTCCGACTGGGAGTCGAGCTGATGGGTTCGTGGGAGCATGCCCACTTATAACTCGCGAGAGCGAGAGTTTGGCTTCTCGGTCGGGGACATCCCAGGGAGCATGGGCCGCCACGCGCCCGATTGGGAGCCGAGCCGAGGGGTCGCGGGAGCATGCCCACTTAGAACTCGTGAGAGCGAGAGTCTGGCTTCTCGGTCGGGGACATCCCAGTGAGCGTAGGCCACCACACATTCGACTGGGAGCCGAGCCGAGGAGTTCGTGGGTGCATGCCCACTTATAACTCGCGAGAGCGAGTGTCTGGCTTCTCGGTCGGGGACATCCCAGGGAGCGTGGGCCGCCACCCGTCCGACTGGGAGCCGAGCCGAGGGGTCGTGGGAGCATGCCCACTTAGAACTCGCGAGAGCGAGAGTCTGGCTTCTCAGTCGGGGACATCCCAGGGAGCGTGGGCCGCCACGCATCCTACTGGCAGCCGAGCCGAGGGGTCGTGGGAGCATTCCCACTTAGAACTCGTGAGAGCGAGAGTCTGGCTTCTCGGTCGGGGACATCCCAGGGATCGTGGGCCGCCACGCGCCCGACTGGGAGCCGAGTCGAGGGGTCGTGGGAGCATGCCCACTTAGAACTCGCGAGAGCGAGAGTCTGGAGAGCTTCACTATTTGTCCGATAAGGCGGGTCTTCCACTATTCGGGTGGGGTTACATAGTACAAATATTTTTAATACCTTGCCGGGTGTGAGCCTGCTCGGGCTAGCCCGCCTTAAATCATGTGCACTCCTCCCCGGATGACGTTGTGTTGGTTGGCCTGCTGTTCATTCACGTCGTCCAGCCCGATGTGCTCTTCTGTTGAGAACAAGTTACGAGCGCTCGGGGGATCTCGCCCGGGTCCTTTTCTGATGTGGGGAGGGCTTGTCTTCCCCGACATGAGCCCTGGCTCGGGGAGACTTGCCTTCTTTGTCCTTGCGCAGTTGTCTCAGGAGCGCGACCCCTGCCAAACTGCCAATATTCCTCCGTGTCGTGGGTGTGGCTATGATGGAACACGCAGTAGGGTCTCCAGCGGGCCGGCGTACACCCCTGAGTTACCTGTTGCACTTGTCTACGCTCCGACCCTGCTCGGTCGGGCCCTCATGGGCTGTGGATGGGCTCACCCTGCGGTTGGCTAGAGTGCGCGAGGCTCGGGAGAGGTGTGTTGGTCGGTTCCTTCCTCCGAGCTGCCTGGGCCTCTTCCACGTTGATGTACTTTACAGCCTTTCCCAACAGGCTGTCGAAGTCCTTGGGCGGCTTTCTGATATGCGAGAGGAAAAAATCTCCTTCTTGTAGTCCCTGGGAGAACGCGCTGATTAATACCTCGGGCGTGGCGGTTGGTACGTCTAGCGCGACTCCGTTAAATCTCTTGATGTAGGCCCGAAGTGACTCCTTCGGGCCTTGCTTGAGGGCAAACAAGTTGACACTTGTTTTGTGATGTCTTCGGCTGCTCGCAAAGTGTTGGAGGAATGTCCTCCTGAGCTCGCCGAAGCTAGCTATAGACCCATGGGGGAGTTGTCCAAACCACCGTTGAGCAGGTCCTGAAAGCGTTGTCAGGAATGCTCGGCACTTCACTCACTCGGGGTATTGGTGGAGCAGGGTTGTACTTTCAAACATCATGAGATGCTCCTCTGGGTCGGTGGCCCCAGCATACTCGGGCGAGGTGAAGAACCGGAGATACTTGTGGACCGGCTCCTCTAGGATCCACTAAGAGAAGGGGTTCCGTGTCGGGGCAGGCGGTGATGCGAAAGTCGTGGCCTTCCCCTTTTTGATGCGCGACCTATGTGTCCGGTTGGATATAGACATCTCTGCTGGCTCGGGCTCAGGACTGTCCTCCCGACCCTGACCGGGAGCGGTGGGGAAGGGGATCGAGCCTCTTCCGGGTGGAGCCGCTTGTCCTCGATCTTCTAAGGGGGCGCGGGCCGATAGCTCAGGAAACTGAGCTGCCGGGCTGCCGACCTGTGATAGCTGCTGGGTGGCTCTCTGGGCCCAAGTGGCTCGTAAGAGCTCGTACTCCTCGGGTGTAATAGTCATCATGACCCGATTGGGTGCTTCCATCGTACACTTTCGATCAGGCTAAGTGTCCCTCCTTCTAGCGCCAAATTTGATCCTGTCGCGAAGCGAGGTAGAAGTCCCAAGGGCGAGATGGTACACCGTGTGCTACGAGCTGCTGATCTGGTGCCGAACTGGCTCTGACATGAAAGACAAAGACCGTTAGCCAACCTGCCGAGGAATTTCCCCAGCCAGACCCTCCGACGGTCAAGTCAGTATCCGTAGGAAATGTAGTGAAGCAGGAAAAGTAGAGGGGAGCACAGTTGCGCATACCTGCAGAAGGGGGAATGGAGGGGCTTATATAGCCAGGGGAGCTGACAACCCCTGTCTGTGTCAACAGTATAGGGGTAGGGTGTCTGTCAGCTCATGGGAGCATCCAGCCGCGGCATGGCGCAGGGCGCTTTGATGGTACGATAGTATTGAGTCGGCGGGTTGTCCACGACGTGCATTATGAATGAGTAAGGCGTATATTACCCCGACGTCACGGTCGTACCCCGGATGTACTGATGTAGGGCAGCGTAGGGAAGAGCGGGTCCGGAGACCGAGTGCCAAGCGCCGACCGGCGAGTCTGAGTGTTATGGACTGGGTCGGGTCATGTCCAGGGAGCGTGGGCATTTGGGAGGAGGATGCAGAAGAGCAATTCAAGAGAACATGGAATGCCTACTGCTCCAAATTGTACAGAGACATGGTCTACAAGTGGAGAAAGAAGGCAAATAGGCATTCAGAGGTCCATGAGACTATTTGGGCAGCATGGCGAGCTGTCTGGGATGCCTAGCACTGGCAAGATAATACTGTAATTGCTCGAGTCAATCGCAACTCCGAGCTTGCTGGCCCCAACACCGGATCCACGAAGCACACGGCTGGATTCCGTTCCATTGTTCAGCATGCCACTGATTTGGTAAGTTTTTATTTAGGTTATTAAAGGCATTTAGTATGTTTTTTTTTGGATATGTTTAAACATTATATTTTGTGTATACAGACTGCTGAGCTACAGAGACCTCCCACTAGTTGGGAGGTATTCAGCAAGACCCACAAGAAAAAAGATGGGTCATTTGTCGATCGACGCTCCCTAGCAATCAATGTAAGTATATTAATAATATTTTATTTATTTTGACATTTTATATACATTAATTTAATTATTATTTCACAGGAAACAATGACCACTAGAGTTGCAGAGGCAGAGGCGTCTCAGCTTGCTGCAGAGGGGGAGGATTCACACCCTCTTTCCACCGACGAGGTGAATCAGATTTATTTTAATGTCGTCGGTGGAAGGAGGAAGACCGCCCTATACAGCCTGGGCTCTCAGGCAAATATCACATATGATCAGATGAGAGTTCCAGGGGTTAGGGGACGTTCAGGATCCTCCTCCTCTTCCTCTAGTGAGGTTCGTCAATTGCGGGAGGAAAATGATGCCCTGCGGACTCGACTCACGTCGATGGAGACGACGTGGGCCGAGAGGGACGCAGCGAGGAATGCTGAGTTGAGAGATTTGCGGGCCCGCCAAGCACATACTGAGGAGATAATAAGAAACATGCAAGCTTTTGCAGCGATCCTATCACCCATTACACAGATGTCAGCCCCTCCCGCCCCTCGTTTTGAGTCTCAGGAGACACAGGATCCTGAGGATACCACAGAAGAGTAGAGATATTTTAGTGGTATGTTATATTTTTTCTCTATACTTTTTCATTCACTATTTAGTTTGTTATTATATTCATCAATAATTGTTTCTTATTACTTCATTTTCGTTTACAGATTGTACATTATCAGAGTTAAATTCAGATATTGACTCGTTTGTTTAGTATGCAAATTGGATATTGTTTCTTGATTGTTTCTTATTTAACTTTTATTTATCTTCTATTGTACAGGAATATTGTTCCAGTTGATCCAGTATTCACTCTGATATTCATGTATGTATTGTTTTTTTAAACTTTGAGTTTTGATGTATAAACATAGCATTTTCATTCAGTTCTATGTATTGTTTTTTTAAACTTTGAGTTTTGATGTATAAACTTAGACTTTTCATTCAGTTCTTGTTTGATGTGTATTCAAAATGTTTCTTATGGGTGTGGGAACTTGGATATTGGATATTTGATATTTGATATGTTGTGTATGTTATGTTTGTGATGTCTTGTGTTTGTTATATTGATATATTGATATGTTGTGTTTGTTATGTGTTAGAGATTGGATATATATTAAATGTATATAGGGGAAGAAGAAAAACAAAAGAAAATTTGCTGGAAAATTTCCAGAATTAGCGACGGATTATTTAAAAATCCGTCGCTATTTGCGACGAAATATTGACTTTTCCGTCGCAAATACCGACGGTTTTTTACCATATCCGTCGCTATTAGCGACGGATATTTGACTTTTCGTCGCCAAACACGATAGAATAGCGATAGATGGTCAAATATCCGTCGTTAATAGCGACGGCTAATTGACTATCCATCGCTAAATTCAATCGCGGACACGTGGCCATGGATCTAGTGTTTAGCGACGAATAGTCAAATATCTGTCGCAATTAGTGACAGATGATCAACCATCCGTCGCTAAATTCTACCCCAGACACATGACATGGTTCAGGGGTTTTTGCGACGGGTGTATGTGTCCGTCGCTAATAGCAACGGGCATAAGCCGTCGCTATTAGCGACGGATTTGTTGTTCCGTCGCTACCTTTGCTTAGCGACGGGTTTTTGGCCGACGTCGCTCATTCCGTCGCTAGTCCGTCGCTATTAGCATTTAGCGACGGAATAACGACGGATTCTGTCCATCGCAAAATGTTGATATTTTTGTAGTGTTGGGAATTTACTCTTTGTAGAGTTCATTTGAGTTTAATGTTCACTTTGATTTTCCTTCTTAAGCATTGTTCATTAGTGGCTTAAAATCAGATTTATGAATTTATTTTGGGATTCTTGAGCTGCACCGTTCTTTTATAAAGTCTTCCACTGTAATAGCAACATAATGGCGTTTTGTTTATACTGTTGACTTGGAATAAAAATGAAACTAAGTTGTTTACTTATGGAGGGGGGGGGGGGGGGGGGGGGGGGGGGGGGGGGGGGGGGGGGGATGAAAAGAACAGTGGGTTGGACTTTAAGAGGGATCGGCTGATATAATTGGCTCTATAGGCTTTATCTTAGTTGCCAAGTGGCTTTAATTGTTTAAGAGTCAATCTTGTATTCCACTTGAGCAGGCAATGACTTAATCAAATTAACTATGAATTAATATTAATTAATAGATGAAATTGATAATTAGAGTTCTACATGGTTGATTAATGGTGGTTAACTTTAATAAAATTAATTAATGGAGCAACTAATGAGTTTACTAAGAGGTTATTAATTAATAAATAGTAAATTGATGATATTGTTAAGAGAATAATGGATTAAACTGGGCTAATTAATTGGATTGAGTCTGGATTTAGTTTTTACTCGAGATGACCTTTTGGGTTGGTCTTAGGCTAAACTGGAGATAAGTCTAATCACGATGATTCGGTTGGCTAGGGGTTAATCATTTAATTTGGATTAATTAAATGATTATAATAATTGAGAATTTTCCTAATCTAGTTTAGTATTTAATTTAACTACTTTATTAATTGTATAAATAACTTAACTTTGATCTTGATACATGATATTGACTATTTACGTGTGTTCGATCGCGAGGGTTTTTTCTGACACGTTCTACAATTAAGGCGGATAATTCTTCTTTGTATATGTAGTTTATTGAACTTAGATGCATGACTTGTTTTATTTCCGAGTATGATTGCTTTATCTTATCCTTGTTCTTTTGATATCATCCTTTTATACTTTCGTTGCTTGATATTTGAGCTAATCAAAATTTATGTTCATACAATCTCACCTGTTGATTTCCTGATCTGTAAAATACCGCTTGTATGCGAGTACTTAGAAATGATCATTAAACACAAATAGGGTTTGGTTGATATTAGATATACCCTATCTAGTATATTAGTTGCATGTTTGTTGATTCTGATATTTATGTATCATATTGTTGCATAGTTGTGACCTGGTTGATTGTGCATATTAGTAACATGTACCATATCTGCATAGTTACATGCTGGCGAACATCGACTCTCTTATGGTTAAACCGTCGTCAGTTATATAGATTTCTGCCCACTCAACTACTCAAGGGTAGTGGTAGTTGTTAGAGTGAGAGCAACCGCCATATTGTGCCACACTCAACCACTTATGAGTAGTAGATGTTGGAGTTGTAGGCAAGCAGTTGACACATTCTTCATTATTTTCGAGGGATAGCAGAGTTGTTGGTGGCTCTCTCTTTTCTTGGGGTTTTGGAGTAGTTGACTCCCTAGCGTCCCGTACACTCAACCACTTAAAACAGTGGTAGTTGTTGGAGTGCAAACATTTATCACAACCCTACCAACTCGATCTCACAAATGTGATGTGATGGCGGCTTGACTGGCATCAGGGGTGACACATGTCATTGCATCATGTGTATTTATTGCATCATGTATTTATTTGTGTTTGCTACATTTGTTTGAGCTATAATTGTTGCATTTGATTGACATACATATACGAGCTAGTATTTACACTTTAGTTCAGTTTTACATATTCATATATATTATTTTGTTTCGGAAACTATATACTGATGCTTTTACTTGTTTGTTGTATCTTTTTATATGTCATGTGTTTATTTATTTGATTACTCATAGAGTTTGCCCAGACTCATCACCCCTTGCATCTAATTTTGTTTCAGGTAGTCGGTAGATGTATTATTAGGAATTAGGAGAGGACCCGTCCCAAGATGTCGAGCATTTTGATATTTTTCATATTTTCTTTATTACCGCATTTACTGTATTAGACTGGTATTTATTATTTCAGTAGACTTATGTTTAGTTTGAGTAGAGTTATATTTATGCTTATATGTACTTGGTATATTTTTGTTGGATTTGAGTTTTAGCTGGGATATGTGTTTTCATTTTTTTTACTATCTCATATACTGCAGGGTTGTGGAGTTTACCTTATTTGTGAGTTGTCAGCCGTGTTGGCTGAGCCATATGTTTTATTTTGCATGAGATGTATGTAGAATATTTCAGATTATCCGCCGTGCAAAAGAGATGTTGTCCGTTTTTCTAGCAAACATGGACCTTAGGGGCGTGACAAAGAGAATCGTTTCTCAGTAATGAAAGGAAGAGGTGTGTCATTTGGGAACTAGGGTCACCCTTTCACTTTCTATTTAAAGGTAATCATCGGTTGCAACATCAAGACAAACAATCTCAGTGCCCTCGGGGCAATGGTGCAGTACAAAGATACCTTTTTAGTTTTTATGCATTTAAGAATTGAGTCCCAATTTTGACGAATTAAAGGATAAATTTTCGTTAATGGGTGGTTGACTTAAGAACGCTGAGCTAATAAACCGCTCTGTGCAACCACTTTCAGATTACCCTAATGACGGGTGAAAAATTTTCTTGGAGCTGGGCTGGTCACCCCTAGGATTAGTCAACGTAAACTAGATACCTAATGTCGACTAAAAAAATAGACAAGCAATCTCAAAATTATTTACTCTCTTTACTTTTCTATATTCATTTTCTCCACATTTTCTCTAAGGTCTGACTTGAACATCAAAGTCGTTTTACCAAGGTTCATCTTGGCTCTCCTAATATCATTCTTGAGATTTTTCAAATCTTCGGGATATTTGGTGTTTACAAGGCTAACATGAAGAAAGTCACTCAATTGAATACCGACCTAATGGAAATCGGTCAGTTGAAGCCCGACCTGATTTGTATCCACCTGGTCGAAATGACTCAATCATGGTTACTTTGACCGAGTCATCCCATCCCTTGATCTTAGACTGGATTAGTTAATATCCACCCTTATCTACCTAAATATGTGTAGCAAATGTAAGTAATTTTCCCTAAAACCTAACAACCCAATTAGTCTCTCAGCTTTTAGGTTAGAATTACCTGTGATTATACTTGACTTTCCATCTATTCGTGTGCTCTCTCCGCCATTAAAGTCATGCTTTTGTATGAACCTTCATGCTTAATGTTCTTCTTTGAGGTGCTATTCAATCTCTAGCCATGGTTTCCTTCTTTCAGTCACCAACTTTTCTATCTTATTCTTAATAATCATTCGTTATTCAACAGAGGGGACATAGGAAACTTACTGCACTTTCCCAATCGATCTTTTTCTTTCTTTTTGTTTGTTTGCAAAGGTTTCCTATGAAATCTTCGTCGGAAAGGCACTGAAATTGAACTTGCAGGGAGTAATTATCAGAGAAATCGTCAGGACTCAGGAGGAACAGAACACAAAATTTCCAGATTTTTTATAAATATCAAACTATGCATGAATTTACAAGTGTGAAGAAGGAAACACGACGATCTTCAGGCGAATTCGGCCATGAATTGGTTATCAAGCAAGAGCTCAGGCCAGATATTGTAAGTGGTTTCGTTGCTATTGTAGCTAGAAATGATGCGATCATCGCCATGGTTGACAACGGAGAGAACTTCAGTCGGTGGAGGAGGAAGAAGTGAATGAGGAGGCGGCTCTTCCTGACCAAATCCTGCCATGGTGTAGCACTCTCTGTTCTCCTGGTTCACTGGCGGCGGCTGGTTATCAAGGACGGCGCAAGGCATCGGAGGGAAGGACGGCATCATCTGAGAGCCAAGCATGTTCATGGCCTCCAAGTCGGAGGCGCCGGCCGCTCCATTCGCCATGGCCTGGACTGCCTCTGACTGCAGGCGACCGTCGAGGATCAGCTCGCGAAGGTTGGCGAGGGCGATGAGCTGCGGGAGGGCGGAGAAGAAGTCGGTCCTCGGCCGGTGAGTCATGGGGTCGAAACCCATCTGGATGAGCTTCTTCTTCAGGTGGGTGTTCCAGAAGTTCTTGATCTCGTTGTCGGTCCTTCCAGGGAGGTGCGAGGCGATTGCAGACCACCTGAAAAACCGATCAAACTCAGGTCAACGAGCTGCGCGTGCACGGATTCAACTCGAAATATGTATTAATGCAAGATTCGCACTTGTTTCCTAAGATCGCGTGCAGGCTGAGGATGGTTTCCTCTTCCTCCGGCGAGAATTTGCCTCTCTTAATGTCCGGCCTCAAGTAATTCGTCCATCTCAGCCTGCAACTCTTGCCGCACCGATTGAGCCCTGAAACTCATCCGAATGAGAGGAAGAAACAGAAGATATAGACGAATGCGGAGAGAGAGAATACCGGCGAGTTTAGGGAGGGCTCGCCAGCTTCCATGGCCATGCTTCTTGATGTAGTGGATCAGCTTCTGGTCCTCCTCAGGAGTCCACGGCCCTTTCTTGAGGCCATTCTCGTCGCAGCAGGGCGATCTCCCCATTGCAGCAGCGAGCTCACTTTCTCAACCAGAAGATGGCTGCTTATTTATACTCGACAGCTTCGACCATGCCACTACTTGCCCTGCAATCGGCTCACCAATAAATAAATAAATAAAATCCTGTAGCTACTGACTCCATTACTTTTCGATAGAATTTAAAATCGAACTGTTCTTGAACACGACAGCTTCAAGTCACGTAGATCTTTCAGATTTACTGATAGGGAGGTGAACATGTCTATTACTTGATCAAGGAGACATCGATTACAACAATTACTCACGTCGAAATTACACAGCCGTTGGCATAAATTGACAGTGAAACTACTCCTTGTACTATTGTTCTCCGTTTCTTTTTTCCTGTCTCTTTTCTACTCGGCTTGATCGTTGAGGTGTCAGGCTAAGGTACATCTTGACCCTCTTCTAACCTCTGGGTGGTTTGTTTCAACAGGGAAGCAGAGTGTTCGGCGAGGTAGAAAAGGAGTTGGTTCACCAAATTCTGTTCGTCTCATCTCCATTTGATAGCACACGCCCGATTCACTACGAGCCAACCCAGTTTAGGAAGGCTGATCTAGTAGCAGCTGACGTGGTCAAGTTACCAAAAGACGACCCATCGGGAGTTGACCCATCACTCGTTCTCAAGCCGGATCATTTACCATACGCAGTTACCATACTCGCTCGACAATATTAGTGAATGAAAGTCAAAATGATAGGTGGCACGTGCAGTATATATATACAAAACAGAATCCAAATTTAAATCCCATGTGCAATATTAATATCACAAAATCCTGGTCTGAATCTCTAGCAGGGCATCTACTCTTGATTTTGGATTAGCAATGGAGAGAGTTGGTGTGGCAGCTTCTAATGATTAATCAGACACTCTGAATACATGCAGCAGATCCTGTCTTCTTTCTTTCATTTCTTTGCAGGTTTTGTGTTTTGACAGAGTATCAGAGAGATTAATTATAAAGTCCCTCCAAAGCTCTGGGTGAATCTTAGGTTAGAAAGTTGTTCGTATAAATTTCTTTAAAACCAAATGTTGATGATTGAGAATTTAAAATTCCAACTAAACCTACAAAGGATCATCATGCTTACTTTTTGAATGATGTATTGTACAGAGTCTTATTTTGCATGTTTTCTTTTTGTTTAATATAATTTCATCATCATTGGTGTGAACAAGAAGTTAAGTTGCACATTTAAGAAAGCAATTCATCTAATGCATAAAAAAAAGTATACTAAAAATTTAATCTCATTTAAACAAATGGCAAGTTTCATTAAAATCCATCTTTTTAGGAAACTCCTAAGATAGAAGTCTTCTTGTTAGGCCTTTTGACTTGATATAGGATCGACAATATATTAATCAAATCATGGGCCACTTATCTACTTGACCTATCAACCAACAACATATTATATGAATCTTGGCTTGGCTTGATACATTCAATCCCAAGTATTGACAACTTAACAAACTAATCTTGCTCGCTTAGTTGATTCTAGATGGAGATGAATAGATATCTAAAGATCCTTGACTATTACCCAAGGACGGAGCCACGTTTGTGGCTCCCCGGGCTATAGCTCAGGGCCCAATGGAGGGTGAGAAAGAGATTTACTTGAGAGGAAAGAAAAAAAAGTGATACAAGAGGAGGTTAGCTCAGGTGATGGTGTTAACATCTATGAAAAGAGGAGGATACTTCGGGATGGTGCGTCGGCATCGGCTTTCATGGCCCCGGCTTTCATGGCCCCAGCTCGGGTAGATCACATGGTTGACTCCGCCATTAGTATTATCAAAAGATGCCATTTTTGGCTTGCCAAACGTGTACTAACTATAAAATATTTAAGCTTGATTGACTACTAAACATGGCATACAATAAGCTCTTGGTATAGTTCTTAAAATAGTACGTGTGATATGCTCAATCTTCTTTCTAAGCCTCTAGACAATGAAGGTTGTCATAATCTCCTCACAATATCCTCATAATCTCCTAGACAACAATGAATCTAACTAAAATATTCCTAATAAGTTTGTATTATTATTATTTTAATAATAAGTCTTATAAGATATTATAAAAATAATTCAAGATCGAGGCTTGTGTAATAATGCAAATAACATCGCTATTAAGAGCATCTAATGATTAGTGCTGAACGGTATCAAATGAGTTGAGATTCAGATCCGCATTAGGTGATATGAGAGCCTCGCTCGAATGAGACAGACATTTTGTGATCGTCGATTTGAATAATCTCATTTTTTTTTCCTTTTCAAGAAGATAAGCAGGGGCAGTCCTGAGAAAAATTAGGCCCTGGGCGAAATTTTAGATTTGGTCATTTTGGACCTTCCTCTTGTTAAAGAAACTAGACATTAGAGAATATTTTTACCTAATTTCTCAAAATAACTTATTCAACAATCAATAATGTTCTGAATGACACACAATCGAGGCTACAAGCTCATCTAAAGAGATGGAGTCTGCATTGGAATGTGTAATATTTTCGTCGCCTTCAGGGATGACGGTGAATGTTTTAGGGGGTGGAGAGCGATGTCAACGTATGCATCAGAGATAGAAGTTCTCGTGGCAGCGGAATAAGGTCGTCCCTAACTTCACTTCGTAGGTCGACGAGAGAGGGGGGGAGAGAGAGAGGGAGGGAAGGAAGGAGAGGGCATCGGGGCGTCGAAAGAAAAATTGCTTCATAAGCACGGATCTGAAAGAGAGGGATCAGAGAGGGAACACGTTGCGGCAGCAAAAAGGGTTTCTGCCCTTGTTTCGTCGTTCGTTCGGAGGTTAATAAGAAAGAGAGGAGAGGAGACGGAGAGGAAAAATGTATTAAAAATATTTTTAAAAATACATTAATTTTGAAGAAATAATGAACGTGTGCAATATGATATATATTATATATATAATAATTATTATTTTTGGGGCCCCACCCAAAGTGGGGCCCTGGGCAATTGCCCTACTTGCCCACCCTCAGGGCCACCCATGAAGATAAGAAAAGAGAGTCGGGGGTACGGTGGAATAGAAGGCGATTAATTATCTCTGAAGTATCTGTTGTTTGATCCCTAATTAGGATGAATTTTGTAAAAATTTCCTCCAAATGATACGCAACCTTGGAATGTTAGACTTCTGGATCGCCTACCACGAACACTTCCCAACTTACCCTGACGACCTTATATCGATGTTACCCAACTATGAGATAAGTCAGTCACCTTTTATTCGATATTACCCAATCTCATTAATTATTTTTTAATAAAAAAAAGAATAAAAAAATCTTCTCTTTTCTTCTTCGTCTATTTTTCTTCTCTAAGGCTATCTTTATTTGGAGTGGCGGAAATAAAAACTGTGTAAATATTTTTACGGTAGAAAATTTTTCTTTATTTACTTTGTAAAAATGATTGAATTATTTTTCTTTCTTTTATTTAGTAAACTAGTGTAATACCCGTGCGATGCACGAAAATCATACACAATTAAAATAATGTTTAGTCATAATATACATATGACAATTTTTATTATTAAATGAAAATTTAAAATGAATAGTAATTTTATTACATCATGTGTATATTCATGTCAATATAATAAAATAGATTACTTTTTTTACTCTGGGCGACCGAGGTGACTATGAGATCTAATCTCCTCAGCT
Organism: Boesenbergia rotunda; assembly: GCA_024364735.1. Lineage (NCBI taxonomy): Eukaryota > Viridiplantae > Streptophyta > Magnoliopsida > Zingiberales > Zingiberaceae > Boesenbergia > Boesenbergia rotunda. The sequence continues at coordinate 539,284 of JAGFNQ010007360.1, read as the reverse complement.
TTTCTATTGGTTCACAATTTCCCTTGAGAAAGTCTTATCATCAATTCTTCAGCAACCTGCACAGCAACCTGCACACATGAATTTTATTATTGGATGCTCAATGAACTTCAATGTCAAGTATCAACTGCCTTGACTATCTAAACAAAAAAAATATGACATTGAGATAAGATTTGTTAGGTTCATATTCTATAAAACACAGAATAGTCTACTTACTATCCTCTGTAAAGTATTCATGATTCATACAAATTTTGATTCTTTAGAGACCGTTTGAATTTGTGGAATTATGGATGAAGCATCTGGGTCTAACATATTTTCCAACTGTTCCTTATTCAACAATCCATCATCGAAATTGGATGCCTTTTCAATGCTACCGTCCTCAACTTCTGTATTGAATAATTCCTCCATATTCTCTTCAAGCACATTTTCCAAATCATCAATATAAAGTGGACCTAGAAAGAAGGTCAATTTAGCGTGCAAAACAGAAAAGGTTTATTTAACTAATCAATTACCAAGATGCAAAATACACTCATCACTTGTTCCAGAGAAATGAGTGAAAGAATAAACCAAGAAGTTGTGATACTCAAAGAAAGAAACTCTTTATTTTTGGAAGCATATCAGAAGGGAGAACTTGCAATAGTGAAACAAAGAACTCTATTTCAAATGTCTGATAGGAAGGGAAGAATTTGAATCAACAAAGCTTGGAATTTAATAAACAAAAATGCATAAAAAGGATAATAAATTGTAAACTAAACATGGAAGGTTATTTGATTTTGAAGGTGCAAACTAACCTTTGGATTGGGAGAACCATGAGAGAACATGATTATCCGTAAGCTCCTCAGATTTGCACCGGGATTCCTGCCCGCCCCATCCATTCTCCACGGCCATCTGGAGTGTCGTCCAGCGAGAAAACATAAGTGAGATTCCTTCACCAAGAAAGGACAAAGATTGAGGAGAGAGCGCCACACAAATCTCCTCCTCAGGTCGCCCTCCACTCCCAAAAGAGTTCATCACAGCGTCTGATTGCTCTAACTTTTTGCTGTTCAATTACATACACAAATTAGATTGCTGACATCATTAAACTAAATAAATTGCATCAAGTAGAATCTAATGAATAGAACATTTCATCAAACAAATTGCACGTGTGAACTGAATTTAACCAACTCATACACAGAGTATAATCGAACTCGTTTGGGCCAACATTAATATCTTTAACATTAAGAATTGCACAGAATTGATAAGACATATAGATAGGTAGAGAAATGGTACCGATTTGCCATGGTTAAAGCCATAAAGCAGAAGATCAAAAAACAAACTGTTAGCCACGAAAAGTGAAGAGGATAGTTGCTATAGACTATGGGTGAAGATGTGTTAACAGGAATGAGTATATATAGACAGTAGCTATCTCTTTGAAATTCAAATTTCAAACTAAAGCACATTATCATATGCAGTCAACTCGTATACCAAAGATAAATAAGATGCATTGGAACTTAAAAAAAAGAATATAAATATACATATTCATTAAAGAAGATAATTATTAGATGCATTGGAATTTAAAAGAAGAATATAAATAAACGTATTCATTAAAGAAGATAGTTATTAGATGCATTGCCTGTTCATTAAAGAAGGTAGTTATTAGATGCATTGGAATTAAAAGAAGAATATAAATATACTTGTTCATTAAAGAAGATAGTTATTACATGCATTGGGATTTTAAAGAAGAATATAAACTGTTTATAAAAATAGCAAAATTCATTATGTTAAGATACTACCCATGAGGTGATGATATAAACATAATTATATCATGATTCCAATTCTATATGTAATATTAAATAATCAAATAATTTTCTATAGAAATAAGAAAGAAGATATACGGATTATTGGCACCTACCTAATACCCATGAGCAAGAAAAGAATATGGTTAAGGAACAAAAATCCCAATGTTACTAATCGTTCTGGGGGTAACACCGTAACTCCACAAGCATGCAGGCAGGCAGGCAGGCTCCACCGAGAAAATAAATAGAAAGCTTTTCAAGGCAGGCTCCACCGAGTAAATAAATTTAGAAAGCTTTTCAATACAAAATAATCATCATGTAAGACTGGTCATGTAATTATATATCTAATGCACTGACCAACAGTTGGCTTTAAAGAGCTAATTCACAATTCAATATTGCAACCTCCGTTTTCACTTCCTCATATATCCCTGCAAGAATCTAATATATTATTTCTATTTAAATTAAGTAGATTTTTAAACTTGTTACCAGTAAAAACAACCATTGTGAACATTCACAAACAAAATGGTGTTATCAGTTGATGTTTATCTATATTACTACGTTTGTTGTGCAACTAAGAATGAACAATTTCAGTCACTGTAATTTAAAAAAAAAAGTATGAACCACAGAATCAAACCAAGAAATAATCTTTACTAATTGACTACCCTAAGATTCGATGGTAGCAGAACTTTTATAAGAGACATGCAGAAAGTATATTTGTGCTACATGAGTTTTATTTTAGGGCTTTGGTTCTTAAGCAGTATGCAATGCTTCACATTTAATATTACCTAGAATAGCAGATATTGGTTTAACAATAAAAATTTAAATGTGAATCACAATACCTAATGAGGATTAAGAAAAAATGGAACTAAACTTTTGTAGGAAAAACAGATTTAAAATTAAGTATATAGTCTACAATGATATTATACTTGGTATGTGAAACTCTTTCCACCACCGGTTGGCATTAAAACAAAGACGTCACAACCACTCGTTGTAGCATTGATCACCTCTCTTTGATTGGGGCGAAATGAGTGATTACCGAACACTTTTCTGTTGTTAGCCTAGGAAGAAGGAAAATTCAATAGTACCAAACATAATAAAGATGAAAAGTCACAAAGAAATTTAAATGGGGGAAATCACATCAACTTTTCTAGTGTTAGCAGAACATGAACCCTGGTAGCAGATCCGATGACGCTGGAGGCGAGAGCGAGAAGAAAGGGGAGGAGAAGAGGTGGCGCTGGAGGCGAGATCGAGCGCGAGAGGGAGGCGATATCGAGCGCGAGATCGAGCGTGATAGGGAAAGAGAAGAGGTGGGTAAACTGTATTTTATAAAATATAATAGATAGATAGATAATAGTTAGATAGATAGATAGATAGATAATAGATAATAGATAGATGGGTAAACAGAATTACGAATCCATTGGCAGATCAATTTTTTAAATTTATTTTTATCCGTCTAAATCAGGTGAAAATTTAGATTTACTGGTGAAAATTTTCCTTCCAATTTGAATTTGGCCGGTAAAAAAAAATAATAGGCAAATTTAACTTTAGTCGGTTAATAATTATAATTATCGACCAACATTTATTTTGATCAATAATTTTAATTTTTTAATAATCAAAGTTAAATTTAGCTGGTAATATATAATTTTTTTATTAATCAAAGTTAGGTTTGACCAGTAATATTTAATTTTTTTCTGACCAAAGTTATATTTGATCGGTAATATTTAATTTTCATAATAGACAAATTTATTTGACTATTAATGTGTAATTTTATACCAACCAAAGTTATATTTGACCAGTAATTAATCCCAATGCGAGATCCTATGAGGACAAGCCCGATGAGCTATAAGAGAATGGATGAGGCGGCTGCAACAATGGTGAGGACATGTGGTTAGAGAGACCAAGCAACCTGGAACTCCTGTAGAATAAAACCTATAAAAAGAGAGTTAGAATGCTGTCAGGGGTTTTTCTGATGATACCATTTCGACGTTTAAATCAGAATCAAGGATTAAGTAAAAGAAAGTAATATATTAATTAATTGTTCAGAACTTGCTTTTCTATGTAGGTCACCTTTCCTTATATTACCTCGAATGACTTTTTACCTTCTCTATTGATGGCTCTAGGACTGTTATGACCCCCTTTTATAATTTAATAGTAATTATGATTTTCTTCATACTTATGATCGTAATTTATTTAACTTCTTCACCTTTTGTACCTTTAATGCCTTGAACATAAGCCATTCATTAACAAGAAGCATTTATGGAATCAAGTAGTTTTATCTGTTAGGTTCTGAGCGCAGTAGAATATTTATAATAAAGCAAATATTATTCTTAAATCATGAATCTTTTCATGGTTTATATAGTTCTAAATAAAATGATATGAAATTTAGTATAATCTGAAAAGATACCTTGTAATCTTTTGTTTATTTGTGAATGATATCACGAACAGATGAGAGTCCTATGTCTCCTCTAACGGTATCCATGCGCACGAATCACGAACTGGATGATCCGTTAGGTGTTAGCCACTTGAATCGACAGAATATTTTCGGAAGCACTACGGATCTGAAGATGTGTCTCCGATCAGAGAAGGAGTAGATTGTCGAAGGCTTCCCAGGAGAGGTGGAGAGAGCTCGTACAAGAAAGAAAAAGGAGAAGTGCTCCCTAGTCGTCTTCTATATATAGCCTCCAAGAAAGATAAAGAGACATGACTCTTCATCTTCTCCATTAATTATCATAATTGCGATTCTTTAAATTCTCCATTAATAATCAATAATAGAGATTTTTCATCTTCTCCATTATTACCAACATAATTGTGACTCTTCAAATTCTCTAAAGAGAATAAGAGATAAATTTCACTCTCTCTTATCTAGATCAAATAAATTTATATTTGATCTTAATCCGTTCTAGCGTCCTATATTTCAGAAATAATTAATAATCTAATTAATTCTTATTCAGAAATAATAAATTGATTAATTTTAGTATCCGTTAAAATAATTAATTACAGATACTATTCATGTCTATGTACTATGTGTGCGACCCTCTAGTTTCTATACACGAAGGCAGTATAAATCCATATACTGACTAAGGTAATCGTCTAGCAATAGTTTTTAGCCACCCAGCATAATAGAATATTAATTATAAACTAAAACCTCCATGAACCGATTACTGTGTAATTCAATCTCTTCATCTTTACCCTACATCCCAATTAATTCGGTGCACTATGCATCATTACCAAAATAATTGTTTTACTTGATTTCCAAGATATAATAGACTCATCTTGAATGATAATCATTTCTCCTATAATCATGGATTTCGAATTACTAATATCTCTATCAAGCGACCAAGATATTAACTCCCTAATCCAATAGAGCGATGAATCCTCTATTGACTCAACACTATTCTCTCTACATTTTGTCATACACCCAACTATCGTATTAATCACAATTCGATTAAAGACTGTTTTTAACGACATCAAAGTATATAACTCCACGCATAGAATAAATGAAGGTCTCAAGTCAAAAGATCAGTTACACTCGTTCATTAAGACGAACCATCAATGATTCTTAATATGTGGTATTCCCTTAAGCGGATAGTGTACCTCTAACTCAAGGCACCCCAAGTATAACTTGGATATCTATCCCTCGGGCTATCTTGACCTAATCATACTCAGCGTTGATCTAGATATCTATGTCCCCTCTAGATATCTATCCGATCAAGGACTATTTTCAGAATAATATAACCATTAATCTGTGGGACTTTATTATTAATCATATACATACAAAAAAGTAAATAATTAATGACAAATACTTGTCTTTATTAAAATAATTATCCATAAATACATAAAAGTATCTTGCCACATAAGTGAACACACTAACATTAATTATCTTAAGATCGTCTGCTTGCCACTAGCTCGGGACTTATATAAGTCCAATTCGCCACCGGTTGAGTACCCGCTCAGGACTTATCATCTCAAGCGAGAAGCGACATCCGCTCAGGAATTATGATCCCAAGAGGGGAGTGATGTCTTTGGTTAGGACATGATCTGGATATCCAATGGCAGGATTTATTCCACACTAGACACAATATCTTAGTCGGATTGAATGACACTCATCCTGCCCAACTGAGCTTTGGAATGACGTGGAGACACGTTATCCCGATAGAGGGTATGACACCCATCTCATCCGGATGGGCTCTAGGGTGACGTGGATCCCTATCCTTACGCCCACATCACTAGTCTCCCAATCAAGTCTGGTCGAAGGAGCTATTAGCCTAACTGATTGGGCGAGTGAGTAATTCCTTTTGGAATGCTTCTGCCATGTGTGTGTGTGAGAGAGAGAGAGAGAATCCTCCACATTTAATGAGGGTTATCTTTTAAAGATATAGCATTTAATGAGACGTGGCTTGGCATCATGTGCCTTAGGTTAACTGCTGAGCATACAATAGCTGGAGGCTTACCCAGGTAACATATACTAACATGACTAACATCATTCCCCTGACATTGGTGCTGCTTACGAAGAGTCTCACCTAGGGTTTAGTGCTTCAATCAAATAGCCAAGGGAACTTTGTCGCCTTTACATCCGGTGGTCAGGATCTTCCATACACAACTATAAATAAGATGCAAAAAGAAGTAGCGGTGTTTCCTTCTCAGTAGTCGGGTCCGACGAATCACTCGGCAAATCTCCTTTTTGAATATAAGTGGCCAAGGGAGTTCTCTAGTCGGCCCCTTCCTCTCGAGCAACTTCTATGTCAATCTAAGATATTAGAGTTTGGTGGTAGATGGGATCCTCCGGTGTCTAAGTAGCCAAGGAACTAGCCATTTTAGCTAACTCGTATGCTTTGGTATTTTTTGACCAGGAGATTTTCTGTAAAATAACTTCTTGAAAATTTGCCATTAACTACTCAAATGCCTCCATGTAGCGTCTCAATTGGTCATTCCTGTTGGTGCAAATTGCACCCAAGTCAAACCTGTGTTTTGATATTGGCAAAAGGGTTCAAAAGTTAAGGGTTAGTTGTTGTCTAACAAGTTTCTTGAGTGTACAGGAAAAGCCCTAGCGAAGGAATGCTAGGCACTGGCGAAGGACTGCCAGACAGAAGAAAAGCCCTAGCAAAGGACTGCTAGGCTCTGGCGAAGGACTGCCAGAATAGACAAACCCTAGCGAAGGAATGCTAGGCACTGGCGAAGGGCTGCCAGAAGAAAAGACCTAGCGAAGGGCTGCTAGGCACCAAGCGAAGGGCAGCTTGGCAACTCAAGACCTGGCGAAGGACTGCCGGGCAAAAGTCCAACTGGAGGATCCGGTTGGCATCAGGTAAACTCTCCCGAGAGGAGTAGGTGAGGACGCGTTCCCCTAGAGGGAACATTAGGCGTCGGTTCGACCTAGGGCTCCATTTTGGAGACCCAAAGTCAGAACCAAGACAGCCAAGGCTGTGTAAAATTAACTTATTAATTGCTGTTTTGGACTAACCCTGGATGCAGGACCGAAGGACTGTGTTTCTGCAGCTCAGAGAGCCTCAAAGGAGTGAGGCAGTAGCTGAGCAGGGCGCCCCGGATGTTTCGGGCGCCCCAGAGTCAACCCAAAGTCAGCAGAGCAAGTAAACGCCCCGACAGCAGCACATTTGGGGGCGCCCCGGATGTTTCGGGCGCCCCGCGCGCGTCGGGCGCCCCGCGTGTCGCGGGCGCCCACTGTGCCACGCCACTGGCAGCTGCAGCAGCTCACCCTCGCGAAGAAGATGAAGCCTTGACCGGTCAACCCGGGCGCCCCGCGCGCGTCGGGCGCCCCAGTCAAAGGTGATCCCGAAGAAGCAGAGATCAGCCTTGACCAGAGGGCTCGCCGGATCGAAAGCCACGTGGGGGGCGCCCCGAGCATCCCGGGCGCCCCCAGCCCTATATAAAGGACCCTCGACCCTCTTCTTCAAGCATCAATCACTGCGACTTTCATACGCTCTTCTGCTTCCACGACACGCTCCAGAAATCTTCCATCTCGAGCTCTGACGACGTCCTGCTGCTCCAATACTCCGATCTACACCGGACGTCGGTAACGAAATATTCATTTAAGTTTACGAAGCTAATTCTGTAATACTTGTGATTGTAAACTTTCTCGAATGTATAGAATTGCCCGCAGAAAACGGTCAACGACCGTGGGCCTTGGAGTAGGAGTCGACACAGGCTCCGAACCAAGTAAAACGACCGTGTTAGCATTTCTCTTGTGTCTTATTTCCGCTGCGCACTTACTCTTTTTAAATCCGAACGATTTGCGACATTCACCCCCCCCTCTCTCGCATCTCTCGATCCAACAAGTGGTATCAGAGCGGGGAAGTCAAACTTGGTGCAACCACCAGTTTGAAATTTTTTTTTTTTTCGGATTTCTTTTTCTCTCTTATTTTAAAATTTTCGTTCGAGTTTTTTTTTCAAGGTTGGTGCAACACCCCTTGAAATTTGTGTTTAATTATTTCTTCCCGCACTACTAATCCAAGACCAAGTCTTGGAATATTTTTGTTGTTCTTTTTAATTCCAGTAACAAATGTCTATCCAAGAAGGATTTAGCACCGCCAGACCTCCACTGTTCAGTGGAGAAGACTTTCCCTACTGGAAAAGTCGAATGGAGGTCCATCTGAAAACTCAGGTGGATATGTGGATAATCATCCAGTCTGGACTGATGATTCCCACAAATGCTGAAGGTATACCACAAAACTACTCAGAATGGGACACTTCCCTCAAACGTAAAATTGAAGCCGACGCCAAAGCAACCCAGACTCTCCAATGCGGACTAACGAAAGAAGAGCTGAACCGCGTCGGACCCTTCAAAAGTGCAAAGGAGCTATGGGCTAAACTGATTGAGCTCCACGAAGGAACTTCAGATACGAGGATCAGCAAACGAGACCTGCTACTGAACAAGCTTTTCACTATCAAAATGGCAGATAACGAGACAGCAGCCCAGCTCCACGCCAGAATCCAGGAGCTGATGAACGGTCTTCACGCAATAGGTCACCAGGTTCAAAATCGTGATCTTATAAGGTATGCCCTAAACGCGTTCCCTAGGACCACCTTGTGGGCATCTATGGTAGATGCATACAAGGTCTCTAGGGATCTTTCAAAAATTAAGCTAGATGAGTTATTTTCTGAACTTGAGCTGCATGAACAGACTAACTCCAATTTGGTCGAGAAAAGTATAGCCTTCTTTGCAGGGAAAACAGGGAAGACGACCAAGAAGAAAACTCAAGTTGAACCTGAATCTACCTCAGATTCAGAAATAGAAGATCAAGAAGAAGATCAATCTGAACTGGTCCGGCTAGCTCGAAACTACTACAAAAAGTTGAAGAACCAAACCAACACACGAAGAACAAGCCGAAGAAAGGACGGACAAGATGAACCGCAACTGACAAACAAAAGCCCAACGTAACCTGCTACGAATGCAAGAAGAAGGGCCACTACAAGACTGAATGTCCAAGTCTAAAGGAGTCCAAAAAGAACAGAAAGAAGAAGGCACTCCAAGCAACCTGGGACGAGTCTTCCTCAGAAGAAGAAGAAGAAGCACCTCAGTCCAATCTTCTAGCCCTGACCGCTTCAGATCAAATCGAGACTGACTCAGACTCGGACCGGGACGACGGCAAGCTGACATTCTCCGACGACGGCGAAATAAAGGTAACGGGCTTTTCAAAATCGCAATTGAATTCTCTTATTTCCTATCTATCCCGAGATTTGGCGAAAGCCAAACTCCGAATCGAGTCCCTCCGACAGGAAGTAAAACTCCTGAAAGAGGGAGCTGATTCTGATTCCTTAACTGAGAAAATTCAGGAAGGAACCCCTGATCAAGTTAAAAAACTTGAATCAGAGAATTCCTCCCTGAAAACTCAAGTTAAGGACTTAAGAACAGCTTTAGAACGATTCACTTCTGGTTCCAAGAATCTTGACATGATTCTGGGAAAACAGAAGTCTGTTCTAAACCGATCCGGACTTGGTTATAGAACCAAATCTCGGCAAAGATCTTACTTTGCTGTACTGAACCAGTCAAGACCTAAGGTTCAGGCATGGGTGCCAAAACTGTGCCTGACTAAACCAACTGGTTCAAATCAATTTTGGATCCCCAAGGACAAGATTCACATCTTGCCTAACCCATACAGAGGCTTTAGTCCAGGGGGAGCCAAAATCAAAACAATTTTTATAATTAGATAATTTTTTGATTGCTTGTTTATTTAATTTCTTGCAAATTGCCATGCTTAGATTTAAGTAATACTTAGATTTAAGGACGAAATTACTTGAAACTTGAAAACATAGTATTGGGTGGAGGTGAGATGATAGTACGTTAGGGAAGCCAATTTGGCGGAACTAGCCGAAGCTACCGATCCAAGACCCAAGCTAGTTAGACCAGAAAATGACCTAATTTAATTTGAAAATGAAATTTCATTAAAAGGCTTTGTCAAGGAAAGGGTGGATGATCCCATAAGGCTTCGGCCAAAGAAGGCCTAGTGCCTCGCCAAGACCTGGAAGCCAATTTCTGAAATTCAAATTCAAGTTAACTTTTGTCAAATTCGAATCTAACTCAAATTTCAAATAATTATAGATTCTAATCTGTTTTTCAAAACTTCTACTTCTCAAACTTATTATCCTCTTGAAAAACACTTAATCTGTTTTCAAAATTTCTATTTTTTTTCAAAAGTAAATAACTTTTCAAAATAAATGAAAATTCCTTTTCAAACTAATTTCTACCCTCAAACCTGTCTCACAAAAACCTTAAGGTTAACGTGTTTGAAAACCCTAGATTCAGTGAGACAGGAAAATTAAGCTCAAATTAAACCACCTTGCTTGTGCCTTCATAATCATGGTCAAACTGTGGTCAACATAGTCAAACTATGATTAACATAATCAAACTATGATTAACATAGTCAAAAATGGTCAAACACAGTCAAACAGTCAAACCTGGTCAAAGCAGTCAAAAGGCTGCTACTGAGGGCGCCCGTAGCCTGTCGGGCGCCCCCGACAACACTGACAAGGTACCAGCTCCAGTCAAAGCAGCAAAAGCCGCATTTGACCGACTTGACATGGGCGCCCGTGACCCGTCGGGCGCCCCTATACACTTCTGTCCCCCACGCTGATTAAAGCAGCCAAAAGGCTGCAATCAACTACTTTTGACCGACTTGACATGGGCGCCCGTGACCTATCGGGCGCCCCTATCGACAAACCTGTCGTCCACGCCAGTCAAAGCAGCAAAAGCTGCAGTTGACCAGCCTTGGCCAGGGCGCCCGTGACCTGTCGGGCGCCCCCACAGACCGTTTCCCTGCCCGAGGCAAAACGACCTGTAGAGGGCGCCCGGAACCTCACGGGCGCCCCCCTCAAACTCCTATAAAAGGGACCCGAGACTCCCTCATTTCCCACACCACATCTCACACTCCTTCTTCCCCTTGCCTCATTCTTGTGGATCAAGTGAACCTAAGCCCTCCCTTGCCTCAACCATGCCTCCAAGGTATGAAATTTAGTTGTGCAATTAATTTTTCTTAAATTACATATTTTTTTGCAAATTCCTTAAGTCTCTTCTTTATCCTTAATCACTTATTTTTTCTACACTTAGAAAACGCCGAGCAGTTCAGTCGAACCCCGGTAACGAGCCCAGTCCCGACCCTAGGTTTCCTAACCTAGCACTTTGTAACAAATTCGCCCAAACCTCGTACATTCCGATTAAAACAAGTTACCTTAACCGTCATTTCTTCTCCCAATCCTGTCCAGTCGCAATGTCCGCAATTAACTTCTATCAACTGGATAACCTCGTATTCTGCACACATTCGATCAACAACACCCTATGTGCAGAATTCTATAACAACATAGTTAGGCAAGACCACTTGAGCTTCGTCACTACCGTTCAAGGAATGCCCTTGAGCATCACTCCTACCCTACTGAACCGATTTTTGGGACTCCGACCATCTCAGTCCATCTTCTGTTGCTACCCTCCAAGGAACCTGCCCTTCGATGCCCCCTACTCTCATATTGACCTGAACACCTTGTACAACTATTTCTTTGGGGAGGCCATGGACCCTGCAGGAGGGCAGTTCCACTCTACCCAACTCCCAATTCAGGACTACGCTCTCTACAGAGTAATTGTCCGTTGCATCCTTCCCTTGTCCACTAGGGACACAGCCACCATGAAACCCTTTCACACTTTTCTTCTCTATGCCCTTATCCACCATCTGGACATAGATATAGGCCTTCACCTCTTCCACTGTATCCTACATGCCTCTAGTGTATCCACTAAGGGGCGGGTCCGCACCCCCTTCTGCCACGTCATCACCTCTATCCTCCACTACCACGGCCGAAACATCGCTGACGGCGAGATTACCACGATGACCGAATTCGATGAGATAGGATTTAGGAACTTCTCTTTAGCCGGTGTAGAGGTCTCGGGCACCGGGGTTCTGACTTGGCGACGCCGACCAGCCGCACAGGACATTGCCGACGAGGAGGTCGAGGTCGACGTTGCCGACTTAGCAGCAGAGGTAAATCAGCCCGCTCCACCGACCTTGTACGAGAGAGTTACACGACTCGAGGCGCACGTCCAGAGCTTCAGAGAAGAAGTAGAAGCGAACCATATTGAAGACCAAGAGACAAACTTAGGCTACTACAACAACATTATGAGTACCCTCACAGCCGACAGAGAAGCCTGGAATGCACAGTACCATGAGATCATGGCACGATTTGATGCATGGCAGCCGGGCCCATTTGATCCTCCTGGTCCCTCCTCTTAGATGACTTGGACATGTACTTATTTGACTACCCCTACTGAGTAGGGTTGACTTCTGTTGACTTGTACTAGACTTCTGCTTGAACTATGCTAATCTTAGCTTGGCTTGTTTACTTTTGACTTAATTAAGTTAGGGTTATGCTTAGTAGAATAGAATCATTCGGTTTTTGATTTTTGATTTTTAAATTAATCTTAAAATGTCTTTTAAAATGTTTTTTAAATGTTACTTTAAAAAGTTTCTTTTAAAATTTTTTCTTAGTTTTATTTCAAAACTACCCCCTTCAAAACTAGGGTTTTCATCGAAATGGACTTAGACTAGGCTCTAACCCTAGAATTGCATGCACCTATAGATCTAGAAGCCAGCATCTCACAAGCACCTTAGGGTACTTTGAGTGATAACCTAGAAAGGGTTGAGATGCTTAGGTCTTTGCCTCAATTCAAGATGCTTTAAGTCAGTGCATCGGCAGCAATTGGGGCACTAAATGAACAGCAATCAAGTTAAGTATCAAGTTTAGACAAATCTAACTTGAACAGCTCACTTAACTTGACTAACCCTAGCAAAAGCTACTGTTCATAACAGTTAGTAAGTAGCTAATTGGGATAGACAGATCCCTAAAGATGAAACCAGACTTAGGTCTTAGTTTGTTTCAGTACAGCAAATACTTTATTTAATTATTACAAATATTGTTCTGCGTTTTTTTTTATATATGTCAAAGGGGGAGAATTGGAAAGGAAAGAGGGAACCCAAAAAGTTGTTTTTCAAATTTTTTCCTTTATTCAAAAAGCTTAACCTCAAAGTTAGAAATTCAAAGCTTAAATTTATCCTGTAAAAATTTCTAACTCTGAATTATTTCTAAGCTTAATTTTTTTCTTAAAAATTTCTAACTCTGAAGTGTTATTAAGTTTTGCTCAAATTATTCTTTGAAATTTTTTTTGTCTGAAAATTTTCTAAGTCTAAAATTTTTTAAGTCTGAAAATTTTCTAAGTCTAAAATTTTTTTCCAAAACTGAAAATTTTCTAAGTCTAAAATTTTTTTCCAAAACTGAAAATTTTCTAAGTCTGAAGTTTTTCCAAAACTGAAAATTTTCCAAAGTCTGAAATGTTTCTAAAACTGAAAATTTGTCTAAAGTTTTCTAAAGTCTTCCAAACTTAGAACATCATTTCGAAAAACTTAGCAGATTTCCCAACTTATTATCAAAACATGAAATCTTCTAAGTACTTAACTCAAACCACCTACTTTTGAAAAATCTAGGGGGAGATTTCTTCCAGGGGGAGGGAATCTAACTTAGGATTTCAATTTCAGCATTTTTTCCTTAACTTTTTGAACTAGGTTGCCATATATCAAAAAGGGGGAGATTGTTGGTGCAAATTGCACCCAAGTCAAACCTGTGTTTTGATATTGGCAAAAGGGTTCAAAAGTTAAGGGTTAGTTGTTGTCTAACAAGTTTCTTGAGTGTACAGGAAAAGCCCTAGCGAAGGAATGCTAGGCACTGCGAAGGACTGCCAGACAGAAGAAAAGCCCTAGCAAAGGACTGCTAGGCTCTGGCGAAGGACTGCCAGAATAGACAAACCCTAGCGAAGGAATGCTAGGCACTGGCGAAGGGTGCCAGAAGAAAAGACCTAGCGAAGGGCTGCTAGGCACCAAGCGAAGGGCAGCTTGGCAACTCAAGACCTGGCGAAGGACTGCCGGGCAAAAGTCCAACTGGAGGATCCGGTTGGCATCAGGTAAACTCTCCCGAGAGGAGTAGGTGAGGACGCGTTCCCCTAGAGGGAACATTAGGCGTCGGTTCGACCTAGGGCTCCATTTTGGAGACCCAAAGTCAGAACCAAGACAGCCAAGGCTGTGTAAAATTAACTTATTAATTGCTGTTTTGGACTAACCCTGGATGCAGGACCGAAGGACTGTGTTTCTGCAGCTCAGAGAGCCTCAAAGGAGTGAGGCAGTAGCTGAGCAGGGCGCCCCGGATGTTTCGGGCGCCCCAGAGTCAACCCAAAGTCAGCAGAGCAAGTAAACGCCCCGACAGCAGCACATTTGGGGGCGCCCCGGATGTTTCGGGCGCCCCGCGCGCGTCGGGCGCCCCGCGTGTCGCGGGCGCCCACTGTGCCACGCCACTGGCAGCTGCAGCAGCTCACCCTCGCGAAGAAGATGAAGCCTTGACCGGTCAACCCGGGCGCCCCGCGCGCGTCGGGCGCCCCAGTCAAAGGTGATCCCGAAGAAGCAGAGATCAGCCTTGACCAGAGGGCTCGCCGGATCGAAAGCCACGTGGGGGGCGCCCCGAGCATCCCGGGGCCCCCACCCTATATAAAGGACCCTCGACCCTCTTCTTCAAGCATCAATCACTGCGACTTTCATACGCTCTTCTGCTTCCACGACACGCTCCAGAAATCTTCCATCTCGAGCTCTGACGACGTCCTGCTGCTCCAATACTCCGATCTACACCGGACGTCGGTAACGAAATATTCATTTAAGTTTACGAAGCTAATTCTGTAATACTTGTGATTGTAAACTTTCTCGAACGTATAGAATTGCCCGCAGAAAACGGTCAACGACCGTGGGCCTTGGAGTAGGAGTCGACACAGGCTCCGAACCAAGTAAAACGACCGTGTTAGCATTTCTCTTGTGTCTTATTTCCGCTGCGCACTTACTCTTTTTAAATCCGAACGATTTGCGACATTCACCCCC
Source organism: Boesenbergia rotunda (assembly GCA_024364735.1). NCBI lineage: Eukaryota > Viridiplantae > Streptophyta > Magnoliopsida > Zingiberales > Zingiberaceae > Boesenbergia > Boesenbergia rotunda. The sequence goes on along the minus strand of JAGFNQ010007360.1, from coordinate 524,106 downwards.
CCCCTCTCTCGCATCTCTCGATCCAACAATTCCGTATATCAAAATCTCCTTCAATTTGTTGAGCTACTAGCTGTGAATCAGAGTGAATAATAACTTTGGCTGCGCTTACCCATTTGGCTGCCTATAGTTCGGCTAGCAAAGCTTCTTATTCAGCTTCATTATTGGAAGCATGAAAATTTAGTCGAATGGATAACTGCAACATATCTTCCCAAGGAGAGATCAATAATATCCCCATCCCACTTGCTTTGTGTGTGGAGGATCCATCCACAAAGATTTTCCACATCTCCTCTCCATTAGGGCTAGTGGCCTCAACCATGAAATCCACCAAGGCTTGGGCCTTTATGGCTGATCGAGGTTGGTACTAGATATCATATTCACATAGCTCTATTGTCCACTTAATTAGTCTTTTGAAGACCTATGGATTAGTCAATACCCGGCACAGCTAGCTATTTGTAAGAACTATGATGGAGTGCGAAAGGAAATAGGGTCTTAACCATCGGGAAGTCATGACCAATCCTTAAGCCAATTTCTTTAGAGTGGTGTATCGGGTCTCTGCATCCTTTAATAAATGACTAAGAAATACACAGGATACTGTTGAGGCAATCTATGGTCCGGAGTGACCATGAGTTTTGATGTTTGGGCAAAGGATTTAAGTTAGGTTTTTCCTTGTGATCTAATATGTGTAATTGAGTGTGCAGGATTGCAGGTTTACACATATTGAATTGGTTGGACGGCTTCGGTATAGTGAAGGGTTGTATGGAGACAAGCTGGAGGCTTGTGTGCACTCGAGAGACCTTGGTATAACAGGGATGATGAGCCGAGGGGCACGGACTTCGAGGCATACGTGAAGGATGACATGGAGATAAGCTGGAGGCTTGTGTGCATCTGAGGGACGAGGGCCGAAGATGAAGAGGGAGCGAAGGCAATAGTCAAGGCTGCTGGTGAAGAGTCAGCAAAGTCGTAAAGGGACAAGAGCCGAGGGAAGATGACTCCAAGGGCAAGATGAGAAGTGGACTTCAAAGGGCACACGTGAAGGGTGGCATGGAGGCAAGTCGAGGACTTGCGTGCTCATCCGAGGGACGATAGCCAGTGGAAGAGGGCTTCAAGGAGCAAGCCAATGGAGTATGCTTGAAGGCACATGTCGACGAGGGTCAATAAAGTGAGGAAGAGTGTTTGTAGAGGCTGGGCAGTCGATTGGTGTTATAACAATCGACTGCCAGCACAAATAGAAACTCACAGTAGGTTCTGGACCCTGGACCAGTCGACTGCCCCTGGGAAGTCGATTGGTGACAGCCAAAATTTGAACGCTAGGCGTGTAACGGTCGAATTTTGCTGGGGCAGTCGACTGGTGGTGAGTTGTCAGCCTTAAGTCCTATTTAAGAGGGCTTCGGTTTGGGCTGAGACTCTTGGCAAAATCTACTTGGGTAGAGTAGATTAGTAGCCTTTGGTGCTCAGGTATTGTCAAAGTGTTGTGGCGAGGTTTCTCCACCCACAAGGAGCGACAAGGGCTAGCCGGAGGTTATCCGGGGAGTGATCCACCGAAGGATTCTTGGATTAGTCACTCTTAGGGATGGATACCAAGTAAATAGGTATTGTTAGCATTGTTTATATTCATTATTATTGTTTCCGCTTACGCAACTAACAACGTAGGTAGAAGAAGAACCGAAAAGTGCTATTCACCCCCCTCTAGCAACCGTACAAGATCTAACAAGTAGTATCAGAGCGAAAGACCGCTAGTGATTGGAATAACCCCCAAGAAGAGCAAAAGCTAGAGGGAAGAACAATGGAAGACAAATTTGGGGATGACATCTACACTCCACCGCCCTACGATCACGAAGATTTTGACTTTTGGAGGGCAAGGATCAAGACTTGGTTTGGAATGGAGTGGGAATGTAGAATGATGCTAGAAGAGCCCTTCGAGATTCCAAAGGATAAGCACGGGAAGAAGTTTAGGCCTAGATATTGGAATCAAGAGCAACAAAATCAAGCAAAGGCAACTAAGAAGGCAATCAATATATTAGTTAATATTTTACCTAAAAATATTTTGAGTGGTGTAGGTAAATACAAGAATGCACATGATCTATGGAAAAAGATAAAAGAATATCATGAGAAACCTACACAAGCCAAAATAGTGGAAGAATAAAAAGAAATGGATTCAATGGTCCAAGAAAGGGAAAAAGAAAAAGTATCGACATCATCAAGTGAAGAAGAAGAATTGAGTGAAAAATCATCAACTTTCTCAAGAAAAGAAGAGGAAGTATCAATCTCAAGAATTGAGGGGATGAGAGACCCTCATCTATACCGGAACAAGAGGAAGTATCCACTTCATCCAATGTCGAAGAAGAAGTCAACCTAGCCTCCACCTCCACCAAAGACAATAAAAAGGACCATATCACATGCTTTGGATGCAATGAAAAGGGGCACTACAAGGACAAGTTCCCACTAGGTAAAAAAGAGATAAAATCTAAGCCCATTTCAAATTCTCTTAAATCTAATGTGGGTTGTAGGATTGGAGAAGCCCAAGAGAAAAAAAGAAAAATTCGATGCTTCACATGTGGAGAGCTAGGGCACTACCACACCAAGTGTCCAAGAAAAGGAGAGTTAAAGAAATTGGGACACTTGAGAAGATGGGAGAAGGAGGAAAGGAAGAAAAAAAGCCCACGCCAAGGAGGAACTACAAGGGTAAGGGACGTAATTCCTAACCTAAGTTAAAACGCAATTCAAATTTAAGTTCCTCTATGCATGTTAAAAATAGTGATAATTATCCCTCCATGCATGCTAGATTTAATGAAAAATATTTAATGGTGCATAATTTTGGATTTAAGTATAATGATAGGAATAGGGTTAACAAGGTATATCAAAACCCTAAGAAAAGCATGCATCATGATAGACCTAACACCTTTGTACCTAAGGATCAAGGCATAAACCCCAAGAAGGGAAGACACATGCCTAAGAAAATGGGTAGGTCTAGGAATGTCCAAAGTGGACATATGGACTCAAAGGTTAAAAACTTAGAAAGAAAAAATCAAGCCTTGAGGGAAAGGCTTGATAAATTAGAAAAGACCCTAGAAAGATTAAAGGTTGGATCTAAGGGCTTAGATTTGATGTTGGGTAGTCTATAACCCAACTATGATAGATCGGAGTTGGGATACCGGTCTAAGACCTCCAAGGCCAATGGAAAGAAATATGCTAGGGTAGCATATGGTTATGGCAAGGATGGAAAGTCCAAGAATGGCAAGGGGGTGTCATTCAAAGGGAAAGAAAATGACTTAACCAAAGACAAGGTGTCTAAGGTTAAGAGAGTTCATTTGGTAGGCCAAGAATCACCGGGGGCTCACTGGTGTGACCTAGTGTGGATTGAGTCACCTAGGGAGGTGGCTAGGACTAAGAGCTCAAGGGGGAGCTATAGGAGCCTTTAGGGTCCATGGTAAATGGATCTCAATAGATGGTTTCTCTACAAAGCCTAGGTAGACAAGGAAATGTGCCAAAAAGGGTTGGAAGACTAGGGTAGATCTTAATCCTAGAGAATCGGCACATTAAGAGGAGAATTATGGAGAAAAGATGAAAAATGGGATTATAATTGAGAGAAATTAGTTTTAAAGTGTAAATGTCATATAACTTGGTGCTAGGAATGTAATGTGATTGAGTATGGGAAGAGACATTAAGGTTAGGTCGAAATTAGAACCTTTGGACAAGGTTTCAATGATACAATTTAGAGAAATTTGAGTTTCGTGCCAATCTTGGGATCTGAAGTACATTTATTTGGAAACATATTTTTCCCAAGTAGACATAGGCTCCACAAATCTCTCCACGAAATTTCAGATTTTTTGGAGATTTGTGGAATTATTTAGGCATTACTAAAATTGGGCTGAAAAACCTGAAATTCAGGTATCAGTCGACTGCCCTGGGGGCAGTCGACTGATCTCATCCTAGAAACATTCTGTGAGTTTTGGGAGTCAATTGCCCATGGGGCAGTCGACTGATCTATAAGGTTTAGCCAGAAATGGTGTTTGAATGATAGGATATGACCTTAAAATTAAAATCCTTGATTATATTCCTTGAACAAAGGTTTGCCTCATGGTTTAATGGCGATTGTATGAAATGAGGCTATATGGATATCATGGAATTTAAGAAAATTGATGAGTGGGTTTAAATTCAATGGATGATAGTAAATGATAAATGCTTGATGAATGGGAAGATTGATAAGTACATATGTATCTAAAGATAAGAGATAAAACGGGGAGAATTGAGGACAATTCCTGGTGCAAATTGATATTGGTTAGAGTTGGTAAACACAAGGAATCATGAGTAGATTTCAAAAATGATACAAAATGCCTATTTTTAAGGAAATTAGAGGATGTATTAAAAGTCAAGCACATTTGGTACTTCTCATGAAAGGATAGGGTATATCCTAGCAAATGTGCTTGCAAACTTTTTAGCTTGTTCAAGGGTTTGTTGAGTTCTTTTTGGCACTAGGGATAATGTTGCTTGGGGGCAATCCTTTAATGGTGCCCAAGGGGGAAGAAATTGGAGGTTGAGTTGGGTAGAACCTGACTTGGTGTTATGGTGTTAAGTTGGATAGAACTTAACCTTGGTAAAATGAAAATTGGAAGAAGGCATAGGTTAAGGGGGAGGTTGCCTCCTAGTTGCCTTAATTTTCATAGGAAATTTTTAAGTTTTGTGTTAAATTTGGGAATGGTGATAGATACATGGTGAAATATATTTTTCCCAAGTAGGTATGAGTACTATAAATCTCTCTACAAAATTTGAGAATTTTTGGAGATTTGTGAAATTTCTGACGCATTTCTGAATGTGGCCTAAAAAATTGATTTTCAGAGTATCAGTCGACTGCAATGGGGGGCAGTCGACTGGTCAAGACTGATTTTTGTATTAGCAGCTGGAAAGATGCCCAAATGATGTAAAACAATTGTATGGAGGGTTAGTACACGTTGTTTATGATCATTAAGGATTAAAAGATCCAATAATTGAGATATTGTTGGAGTCTTTTTGATGTTAGGCAAAGGGGGAGAAGTGTTGGGTTTAATTTGGGAAACCAAACGCACCTTTGCGGGAAACCCTAGGTCTAGGGGGAGCTAAGATAAAGGGGGAGCATGGTTGCTCCATTCTTGGCGTAAGGTGAACCTAGGAGAGGTTCTTAAAAAGACTTTGTAAGTTCAATATAGGAGGGGCTTTGGAGAAGCTTTAAAAAACCCATTTTGGTGAAAAATCCTAACTTGGAGGGTTAGGTGTGAAAAAGTCCTAACTTGGAGGGTTAGGTGTGGGATGCCTTGGGATAGGATCCATACATTGTTTGCATTGCATATGCATTGGCGGTGTAAGTCCAAGGTGGAGTCTTGGCAACGTAAGTCCAGTTATTTGTTTAGCATTGTTATTGCTATTCTATACTATTTATTTTCCCTAACTTAAACGTATTGCCAAACATCAAAAAGGGAGAGATTGTTGAGGCAATCTATGGTCCGGAGTGACCATGAGTTTTGATGTTTGGGCAAAGGGTTTAAGTTAGGTTTTCCCTTGTGATCTAATATGTGTAATTGAGTGTGCAAGATTGCAGGTTTACACATATTGACTTGGCTGGACGGCTTCGGTATGGTGAAGGGTTGCATGGAGGCAAGCTAGAGGCTTGTATGTACCCGAGGGACCTTGGTATAGTAGAGATGATGAGTCGAGGGGCACGGACTTCGAGGCGTACGTGAAGGATAGCATGGAAACAAATTGGAGGCTTGTGTGTATCCGAGGGACGAGAGCCGAAGATGAAGAGGGTGGGAAAATGACTCCAAGGGAAAGCTGAGAAGTGGACTTCAAAGGGCACACGCGAAGGGTGCATGAAGGCAAGTCGAGGACTTGCGTGCGCATCCGAGGGACGATACCAGTGGAAGAGTCTTCAAAGAGCAAGCCAAGGGAGTATGCTTGAAGGTACATGTCGACGAGGGTCAATAGAGTGAGGAAGAGTGTTTGTAGAGGCTGGGCAGTCGACTGGTGTTATAACAGTCGACTACCAGCACAAACAGAAACTCATAGTAGGCTCTGGACCCTGGACCAGTCGACTGCCCCTGGGGCAGTCGACTGGTAGCAGGCAAAATTTGAACGTTAGGCGTGTAACGGTCGGATTTTGCTGGGGGCAGTCGACTGGTGGCGAGTTGTCAGCCTTAAGTCCTATTTAAGAGGGCTTCGGTTTGAGCTGAGACTCTTGGCGAAATCTACTTGGGTAGAGTAGATTAGTAGCCTTTGGTGCTCAAGTATTGTCGAAGTGCTATGGCGAGGTTTCTCCACCCACAAGGAGCGACAAGGGCTAGCCGGAGGTCATCCTGGGAGTGATCCACCGAAGGATTCTTGGATTAGTCACCCTTAGGGGTGGATACCAAGTAAATCGGTATTGTTAGCATTGTTTGTATTCATTATTATTGTTTCCGCTTGCGCAACTAACAACGTAGGTAGAAGAAGAACCGAAAAGTGATATTCACCCCCCTCTAGCAACCGTATAAGATCTAACAGATATTGGGTATTACTTTCCTCCTGCAACAAAGATGATCCCACAGCTTGCTTCGTCGTTGATCGATAGAGTGATAGCTTTTCCCCCATTATTGGTTTTTATAGAATAGGCAAGCCGGACAAGTGCTCCTTAAACTCAGCAAAGGCTCGGTCATATTTCTCGTCCCATTCGAATTTGAAGACTTTGCGTAGAACCTTAATGAATAGAAGGGTCCTATTGTCCAACCTGGATATGAACTGGGAGAGTACAATGATCTGCCCGACCAATCTTTGTGCCTCACGAAGATTACAAGGTGGAGATATATCTTGAATTACTGAACCTTCTCTGGATTCGCTTTAATTCCTCGCTCATTGATCATATATCCAAGAAATCACCCACTTTTTAACCCGAATAACCACTTCTAGTGGTTGCCCCGAACTTCCTTTACCCAATCCCCGACCGGAAACTTGATCTTTTAGTAGAATGTGGAAACCACTACTTAAAAGGCGTTCATTGCTGGTCGGCCCAGTCTGACATTATACGAAGAAGCTACATTGACCACCATGAATGGCGTACACTGGGCTCTCACTAAGTATGCATCTCCCATGGACAAGGAAAGATTTATCTGCCCGATCGAATGAAATTGGAGCCCCGTGAAACCAAAAAATGGAGTAGCTATGGGTTGCAACTCCTCGTTTTCTATTTGTATTTGATCAAAAGCAGCTTTGAATATAATATTGATCGAGCTCCCTGTGTCAACAAAAACCCATTTTACATTATAATTTGCAATCAAAGCTTCAATTACCAGATCATCTTCATGTGGCACCTCCACTCACTCCAAGTTAGTCGGCCCAAAGGATATGGAAGGCCCGACTCCTCGCTCGTTGTTAGTCGCAACTGAATAAGACTCTAGTAGGCATGTGCGAGCCTTTTGTGCCCGGTTGGAATCCCCATCGATGGGGCCACTAGATATTATGCCCACGGTTCCCTTTAGTAAGCCCTTAACTTTATCCTTCCCTACAATGTCCTTGGTCGGGGTTGGTGTTCTCCGCCGCTCAGGAGGGGATGGAGTTCGTTTGTCCGACTAGTAATCTTTCTTACTTGGTTGGGATACCCTGTGATAGGGATTAGGGGAATTCATTGATTTCTTCTCTATGGCTCTTCTGATTTGATTATTAAGGGTGGAATACTTCTCCAACAAATGGCTCGTAGACTAGTGGTAAGTGCAGAACCAATTCTGTCTCTTAGGGGCCCGATTGGTGAATTCCTGTCCCGTCGATGCTTCAAGTTTGATAGTTTGAATTATTTTTCCCCTCGGCGTTTCGCTTGTCGAGGATAACTCAGGCAGGTCTCCTTGGCCCAGGTGGGAGGAGGTGGAGGTCTTCAGTCTGAATAGGGAAGAGGTGGGCTGGATACTCTTGGTCCTTCTTCTAGGTGAACTGGATTTCTTCCACGTTTACATGTTTGTTTGATCTCCCTAGCAAATTGTCGAAGCTGCTTGGTGGTTTTCTTATTAAAGATCTGAAATTTTCCTTGTGCTAGCATTTGGGAGAAGACATTCATGAGAATTTCCTAAGTGGTCGAGGGGACATCCTAGGCCACCCGATTAAAACATTGCACACAATCCTTCAAGATTTCCTTGGGCTTCTGCTTGATAGAGAATAGGTTTAGCAATGTCTTATGATATCGTCGGCTGCTAGCAAAGCGATGTAAGAAGACCTTCTCAAAATCTTCAAAAGAGAAAATGGAGGATACTGACAATTGGTTGAACCATCGTTGAGCCAAGCCAGAGAAGGTGGTTAAGAAGATCCGACAATTAACACCATCGGAGTACTGATGTAATAATGCAACATTTTGAAACTTACATATGTGATCTTCGGGGTCGGATGCCCCAATATATTCCCCGATGGTGGGTGGTCGATAGTGCTGGGGTAATGGATCATCTAGAATATTTTGAAAAAAAGCGAGGTTAGTTAATGCATGGTTGGACCAAGACATACTGTTTTATCCCAAGTTGGGTAGCAGAGGGGGGGGGGTGCTCGAAGCTTCTGAGTGCATGTTTTAGACAAAAACTTCAAGATTTTCGGTCGTATTTGGAGGCATACTGACTGGCCTAGTCTGATTGGATGGAGATGTTTGTTGCACTCCATTCGATGCTGAGGGTTCTCTAGAAGTTATCTGCAGGACTTGCTGATGGTCCTTTTATTGTTGTAGCTACAATCCTATCCAACTTTTCTTGTGTGTGAGGTGAATGCCAAAACTTTTCTAATATCGTCCATTTGAGTATCCTGCTTTAGGTACTAAGCACTTCTCACAGATGGCGCCAAATTGATCCTAGTGTGAGATCCTATGAGGACGAGCCTAGTGAGCCATAAGAGAGAGGATGAGGCAGTTGCAACAATGGAGAGGACATGTGGTTAGAGAGACCAAGCAACTCGTAACTCTCGTAGAATAAAACCTACGAAAAAAGAGTTAAAATGCAACCAGGGGTTGTTGGTGCAAAGAGCATCAGACACGAACAGTCAACTTCTAGTGTTTCGATGTTTGACAATATACTAAGGCCTAGTCAAAGTGATCAAAGGTTAAGCCAAACAGGACCTGATGTTTGGTAGGGTAAACCCAAGCTTGATCATGTTGACTAAAGGGTTAGCCAAACAAGACTTGATGTTTGGTAGGGTGATCAAGCCTAGATCTAATATGTTTGACAATATACCAACGTTTGATCAGTTAGAATAAGGGTTAGCCAAACAGGATCTGATGTTTAGCAGAGAACCAGGGTTAGTCAGTTTGACCAAGAGATAAGCCAAACAAGACTTGATATTAATCAAAAGTAAAAAAACATATTTGGACTAAGGTAAATAGGACTTGATGTTTGGCAGAAAGAAGTCTAGTCAGGATTAAGATGACTAACAAAAAAGTCCTTATCGAGGCACAAAGTCCTGGCCGAGGGTTGGGCACCGAAGTCTTGGTTCGGGGAATTGAGCATGAAGTCTTGACCTGCAGGGTTGAGCATGAAGTCTTGGCCGGGGATCGAGCAACGAAGACTTGGCAAGTGAAGCCGAGCATGAAGACTTGGCCCGGGGGATCGAGCAGAAGACATTGCGGAGCGGGTATCGCGGACAGGAGTCAAGAGGGTTGAGGTCGAACGTCGTCGAGTTCCGGATTCTCAGAGGCTGAGGAAAAGTCCAACCGGAGGTTCCGGTTGGCAAAAGATAACTTCTCCTATGGAGAGTAGGTGAGGACGCGTTCCCCGATGAGGGAACAGTAGGCGTCGGTCCGACCAAGGGTTTCGAGTGATACCTGAAAGTCAAGACTAAGACAACACTGGCTGTAATTCATACATGTCTTAATTCTATATTTTATTATTGTATGTTTGGAGCTGACCTTTGTTGCAGCTAAAAAGAGAAAGCAGTTGATTGGGGTGCCTGAATGGGATTCAGGCGCCTGAGAGCTGGCAGCAAACGCTTGAGCTGGTGCAACGATCTAGCTTACATGGCAAGTGCTGAGTGGAGAATCCACGTCGACACTCAGGCGTCTGAAAGGGACTTAGGCGCCTGACTAGGATAAAGATTCACCGAACAACGGATAGAGTTCCCGCCCGGTATGCTGCAATGAGGGCGCTTGAAAGGTCATTCAGGTGCCTGAGTAAGTACTATAAAAAAGGGTCGAGTGCAGTAGTTCAACATTAATTCTCAAATCCGTTAACTCATTCCCTGTGAAGAAAAATTGCTAATGTTGATGCAGTCTGACCCTGATTGTTATTTTGGTGTTGACACCGATTTTAGTTTAGGTTGATGAGATGAGTCTGGTTTAAGTCCTGGTTGGGGACTGGGCATGACTCCCGGTGAGTGAGGCCAGGTGATTGAAACCTTGGTGAGTGAAGCCAGGTCCTAGCTTGGGAAGCTAGGTTGACTGAAACCCTGGTGAGTGAAGCCAGGTCATAGCTTGGGAAGCTAGGTTGGATAAAACCCTGGTGAGTGAAACCAGGTCTTAGCTTGGGATCTTCCGTTATGGATCGGGCCGGGACTTCATTCAACCTAACTTCCCAAGCTAGGACCTGGCTTCACTCACCAGGGTTTCAGTCAACCTAGCTTCCCAAGCTAGGACCTGGCTTTAGTCACCCGGCCTCACTCACCGGGAGTCGTGCCCAGTCCCCGACCAGGACTTAAATTAGACTCATCTCATCAACCTAAACTAAAATCGGTGTCAACACCAAAACAACAATCAGGGTCAGACTGCATCAACAGCTAAGACGAAGCTCTGTGACCAAGGAGGCTCTAGGAAGAAGTACGCGGCGCTTCAGACTTCCACAGTTGATCGGGACCTTCACACTTTGGTTTGCGTATTACAAGTTATACTTATTTTATTATTATTTGTGCTTGTACTTAAACTGTAGGACGGGTTTCTCTGTCTTCGAAAAACTTCCGGAAAGGAGACCACTAGTGGATGGGCGCTTCCCGAAATTAGGCCTTTGACATATTGACCCTGGGGGGTTGGGAACCAAGTAAATCCCGCGTGTTTGCATTGTATATTTTCACTTTATCTTTTATTCCGCTGCTACTAACAACTTTGATTTTAAATGAACGATCGACGAAGGCCCAATGAAAAATTTTTGCGAAGCGATATTCACCCCCCTTCTATCGCTCAATCTCGATCCAACAGGAGTTTCCGCGACGAAACCACTCCGATGCTTAAGTTAGAATCGAGGATCAAGAGAAATTAATCAAGTAATTTATTGTTCTAGAACCTACTTTTCTGTTGATAGTAATCCGTAAGTGCACAGAAATATCATCAACTAATAAAATATCGAATCCACATGGACTGATGTTTGGCTACCACTAAGGAGGTTGCAAGGTTGAACTAGCTAGGAAGAGCGAGTGTGAGTGCACAAGGACTTGCTCTAGAGAGAGAGAGAGAGAGTCTAGGCTTATGAAGGGTGAAAGACTATGAGAGGGGTATGCCCTAGGGTATAGGTTTCCATGTGATTGTCCTCGAGGCTCTATGAGTTATAAATGTCTTAGTCTCAATAGTTCGAGTTTATAGGTAGTCTAACTAAATTATCGACATGAACGAGTCTCCCTCGTTAGCTATCCAGTGCTATTAGATAAGCAACATAATTTAGGATGCCCGATTTAGCACGACATACCTATGTTACTCAAACTGCCCCGGTCATATAATCCTAAATTACACAAGTCATCTCCTGACACAGGACTAAAGGATTCCCATTAAACAAGCTGAAGTGTCTCCCCTATTAGCTATACAGTACCATTAGACAAACAGGTTAACTTAGGATGTCCGATTTAGCACGGCATACATGTGTCACTCAGACTGCCCCGGTCATACTATCCTAAATTACACAAGTCTTCTTTTAACACGGGACTAGAGGACACCCATTGAGCAGAGATTAGCTCTACCCTTATGCGGATGCAATGCCCGAGTCGAAGGAGTGATCAAGGTTGTCTGGTTAGAACGACATACCTCTGTGACTAAGCCTACCCCGGGCATACAACCTTGAGCATCTCCCCCTAACGGACACTGATCTACACAATCCGTTCAATCAACACACAATCATGCGAGTATTTAAGATATTTAAGCACAAAACATTCATAGATGCATTTCATCAAACAAAAAATGTTCCAAAACCACATCATTAATCTAAGGACATTACAAACCATAGAATTATCATCAAGTACACATCACATATACTCCCTAAGCCCTAGAACATGGAGAATCTACTCAAGAGATATGGAAAAGAACAAAGACTCGAAGAAATAGCAAGCTTCTAACAAAATAGAGAAGAGGGAAAAGAGAAGCTTAGTTGTCATCAATGGAGAGTCTTCAGAACCAATCCAAATCCTTTCTGAGATGTGATAGGTATCATTTTATTGATCATTTCATATGCTAAAATCCGTGTTTGACCCATATTTTACTTGCGTAATTGTGGATTTACCCTAGATTCTAGGATTTATATTCTTTTTAGACCTAATTGTAAATTTTGATATATTTGAGTTGTTTTGTCACTAAATTTTTGATCTACTTTTATAGGCTTGGAAGAATCATGGACCTAGATCATGTTGGGTTAAAGTTGAGTCAAAAGTGGACTGGATCAAGTTATCAAGCGTTGACTAATTTGGACCGTCCGATGTAAAAATGGTTAGATCTAGGCCATCCGAGAACTTCTGATCAATCCGAGCTGGGATTAAGGTAATCAAGCACTTGGATCAAGATCTGAAGTTTCATCCAAATCGGAGATCATCTAGCCGTTGGATCACGATCAGAGAGATCTAGACCATCCATTCAAAATCGGCTGATCTGAGCCATCCATTACAAATTTGGAGGATCCGAGCCACTGAGAGATAGATCTTGACCCTTGATCAAGATCTGGAAATTTGAGTCAAATCGGACGAAGATCAACCGTTGGATGAAGTGAATTATCTGGTCGTTCCACTGTTTAACTACTTAAACTGATCCCCTGTTCAGATCTCAGGGTCGCGTCTTCGCCATTTCCAGCTTCAGTACTCGTTCTTCTTCATTTCTTCTTCATTTCTTCGGCGATTTCTTCCATCTGAAGGCGTGGCCAACTCGATCAGCACCTTGGAGCAAGATCTGGATCATTGGAGGAGGTTTCTATGGAATTTCTAGCTCGGATTTGCATCAGAACAGGGGCTGAGTGAGGGTTTCATCAGTTTCTGATTTCTGGTCAATTTGATTGCGATTTTGTGCTATTTTCTTCAATCGGAGCTATCTGGAGGGTCTCTGGAGCACTCTGATCATCACCCAATTTTCATAGCATTCTTTCATCGCCAGATCAAAGAGATCGGATTGGATTTCCAGCTGCGTGCAAATCTGTGAGCAGATTTGAAATTGAAGCCAATTTTCATTGATTTGCGAGTTGAAGGGGTTCTTGGCTTGCCCTTGTGTGACGGCAAGGAGGTTTTGAACCAAGGAAATGATCGAGGCTTAGTTCTTAACGCATTTCTGTTTTCTTTAGCTGTAATTTCAGTTTCAGCTGCAATTTCATTTCTGTTTTCGTATCACTGCTGTAATTAGGTTTTAGTTCTGCAAGTAGTTAATTAGGAAGCTTGTTAGTGAACAAATTTCTTCTAATTCCATTTACTTCATAGTTTAAATGTTGCGTATCAGTTCATGTTTCAATTTCAGCTTGCGTATCAAGTTAGGATCTGCACATTTTCAGTTTCATGTTTCTGAATTTGATGTCCAGTTACATTAGTTCTTCTTAATATTTTCTAAACATTGGTTTTGCGCATTCGTTTTCAGTTGCTCGGTTTGCTTTGCTTTTGGTTTAAAGTTTCATTTCTGCAGTCATCATTTCTGCATTTCTGAATTCCATTTCTGTAGTTCAGCTTTGAAATCTGCCATTCCACTGTAATTCTTGCAATTCTCGGTTTAATGTCTCTGAATTTTGTATCCAGCGATTCTTAGTTCTTCTCCTGAAGTTTACATTGCGGTTTGTTCAATCTAAATAGCACTTGATATTAGCTTGCGCATCAGTTTATTGTTTATCAACTGCATTTCTGTAATCTTACTCCCATTTCTGCAATCAAGTTCATTTCTGCAATTTCAGCTCGCTACCTCTGAGTTTAGTGTCAATTAAACATAAGTTCTACTTAAGCTTGCTTGTCTTTAGGATAGTGCATCAATTTCAGCTCATTAGCTTGTTTTGTGTCCAATTTGTTAGCTGAATTTCTGCAATCAGACCTACTTACCTGCTCATTCAATTTCTGCAATTGAGATGTTCTTGAATTTCTGATTTCAGTTCTGAAGTTCTTCTTTCATTCATGCATAGCAATTTTACTATCAGCCTTGTTTCCAAGTTGGATCAATCGGTTTACATTTTGGAATGGTTAGTTTAGAGCTCTGCACTTAGAATTAGTTTTTGGCACACAAGTACCTCTTTTGTGTATCAATGTTTGTTCCCTTCTTATCTGTGTATCAAAACAAATGCAAATTCTAGCGTGTGTTGATGCTTGAAATCAGTTGGTATTGTCTTCAGTTGTTCTGAAATTTCTCTGCATTTATTTGCTTCCAAATTTTGTAGTTAGTTTGTGTTGAGTTTGCTTAGAGTTAATTTCTGAATTTCATAGCTAGCCTTGGTTTTAAGCTTGATTGTTTCAGGAAATTTCCATCACTGCTTTTATTCACTTGCTTAGCATTTGGATTGCATTTAATATCAATTTTGTCTCCAAGTTTGGCTACTTTGCATTGGTTGATTAAGTTTCACCTTGTTTGATGTCATTAGTTGCCTTTTACTTTGTTTAGCTCATTTAGTTAAGTTTTCTTTACCTTTTCTTCGTGCTATTATTTCTGAATTGAAAACAAAACCCATTTCTTCTTTGAAACCCAATACTTTTGACGACACATAAACTCGAGCAAGAATCAAACACCCTCAACTAGCCCTAGGAAAAATACGACCTGTGGCCCCTTTACTACGCTTTTATTCTTTGATTGCAAAAAGGATTTCCAGCTTTACAAATATCTAAATTTGAGACCCACATTCGTAACAGCTCTTTTGGGTCCATCAAGATGCAGGAGCGACAGAGATGAGATGGAGAGGCAGGAGATCATCGGAAATGATAGGTGAAGCCTAGGGATGGTACCCCTCAAAGGAGGAAACTTTCTCCCTAATAAAAGGAGAGGAAATCTCCTTTTATAGCTAAGGCTGCTCGATCCCCGTGGCATGGGCAGTGCCTAGTGGCATGGCCGGGGTGGCACGACCCAAGACAGGGTTGTACCACCTTTGTCAGGTGGAGCACGACCAAAGGCAGGTCATGCTCTACTATCACGGCCAAATCTGGAGGACAAGGGATGATCGAAGATTGGTCGTGCCTAATAGGCACGACTAGAGAAAGTATCTAGAGCACGGGCCATACCATAAGGCATGGGCAGGTCTTCATGACTTCCATTGCCGTGCCCAGGGGCACGACCTTGTTGGAACTTAGATGGCTAGAGGGGGGGTGAATATAGTCAGACACAAACTTCTTTCACTTTAGGGTTTCTCTGCACTTCACGGTTAGTAGCACATCAGCGGAAACAATGGAAACAGAGAAATGCAGAAACGCAGAAAATAAAAACAAACTAAAGCAACAAACAAGATCGCTAACAAGGAGGGTTTACAAGGTTCGGGGATAACTTACCCCTACTCCTTGGCGTGCCCGTGAGGTGGGCGATCCCTTGATCGTCGGCAGATCAAGCCTCGTAAAATCTGGATATCAAATGGAACCTCCTTCTCGGTGGAAAAACCTCTCCACAACGTTTCACAGAAATAATGAAGTTAAGAACAGTGAAACAAAAAGGCTTACAAAGCACTAGGAACCAAAGGAATACAAGAGAACTTCTCCCGAACTCCACTCAGCACAGATCTCACGCAAGAACTCCCTTCTTCGTGTCTTCTTGCTGATGGACTCGTCAAGCTTCTTGTTTCCTCCAAGTGCTCAAGTATGTTGCTCCAAGAATCAGAGTGTTTGCAAAGTGATGGAGCAAAGCTTGTTGCAAGAAGTGATCAAGTGTTACTGAGGCTTCATCGCTACCAAGCCCTTAAGCCTTTCCCACTGATCGTCAGGTCACAGCCACCTCTCTGCAGCTTCCAGCAGCTCAACTGCAACTGCTCACCTACCACTGAGCTCTCCTGGACTCCCTGAGCTTCCCTCAGTCGAGCCCCAGTCAGCAGCTCCAGCAGCGCCAGCATCTGTTGCAACCTGAGATGGAAACCTGCCCAATCTGTCGTAGCAAAAGCCTCAGTTTAACTCCCTTGAAGTAAACCTGAGTAACCTGCACACTTAGCAGCTCATTAGCTCAGCAAATCAATGGAGTATCAACAATCAGACGTTAGGAGCAGAGATCAATAGCGAATCAGCAGAGAAACAGACGTAATCAGAGCTCTGACAGCATTTTTGAATTAAAGCTGCCAGCTACTGATGAGTCACCAGACCGATCAGAGTGACTCCTGATCGGTCTCTAGACCGATCAAGCTGGGTTCAGACCGATCAGACTCCATCCTGATCGGTCCCCAACGCGTAATCAGATATCGCGACTTCTCTGGGATCGATCACCAAACCGATCCCAAGTCGTGGATAGGTCACCAGACCGATCCACCCCTTTGGAGGGTGATTTCCCAGCTTCGCAGTCCAAACCTCCTGATCGGTCCCCAGACCGATCAGGATGTGGCCTGATCGGACTGGTGACCAATCAGGCCACCCTCCGACCGATCAGGCTCCAACCTGATCGGTTATAGTGAGAAGTCTGCGACGTTTGATCGTTCACCAGAACGATCCGAACAGTATCCCTAATCGGTCACCGGACCGATCAGGAGTCGATCAGTAAAGTTCCCAAACTCACTGTATGCTCCCAGATCGGTCACCAGACCGATCAGAAGCCGATCAGTAGGTTTGCCAAAGTCACCGTATGTTCCCTGATCGGTCACCAGACTGATCAAACATTGTTGGATCGGTCACCAGACTGATCCACGAGGGAACACCGTGCCAACTTCCCTGATCGGTCACCAGACCCATCCGGGCAAGGTCAAACCCACTCTAAGTCAAGAGAACTAGCTCCCAGCCTCCCCTGACTCGTGCTCAGTCCCCCGGACCAAGACTCCATGCCCAGTCTCACTCACCGGGACTTCAACCTAGCCCTCCAGGCTAGGACCTGACTCTCCAAGCCAGGATTTCATCCAACCTAGCCCTCCAGGCTAGGACCTGACCCTCCAAGCCAGGGTTTCATCCACCTAGCCCTCCAGGCTAGGACCTGACCCTCCAAACCAGGATTTCATCCAACCTAGCCCTCCAGGCTAGGACCTGGCTCTCCAAGCCAGGACTTTTCACACCTAACCCTCTAAATTAGGACTTTTCACACCTAGCCCTCCAAGCTAGGACTTTTCACATCTAGCCCTCCAAGCTAAAACTTTTTACACCTAGCCCTCCAAGCTAGGACTTTTCATTCATCCAAAGCCCAGTCCCCGACTAGGACTTAGTCATAATCATCTTATCAACCTAAACTAAAATCGGTGTCAACACCAAAACAACAATCAGGGTCAGACTGCATCAACAGACCTCAGTTGAGGTTGGAGCATGGATTGAACAGGTTGTGCTTGTAAGGCACGATCTTAGCTGGGAAGGAGGCACGAGCCGTGCCATGGGGCCCGACTCGGTCATGTGAGCTGCATGGGGGATGCTCCTCTTGGACTAAGTTAGTTTTGTCACGTCTCAGGCTCCGAATTGCTCCTTTTTACATCTTTTCTACTCCAAAACACTCATGAAAATGAAAATAGGATAAAAGTAGATCTTCGAAATAAAAATAAGGAATATACTGATAAAAGCTAAGAAAATGACATAATAACGCAAATATGAATCAATAATAACAAGTATATGAGCATGAAAACAAGGATAAAAAGGATAAAAGTATATCATATCTACGCTTATCACACCCACATACCTAAACTTTTACTTGTTCTCAAGCAAACACCCACATGTATTTATGTGTCAGTCGCTATGCATTGTGATCTCTAATGATATAACCTACCTCTATCAAACAATTTCACTAATGAGCATGCTATCAAAATTAATCTAAGAATAACCTAAGTAAAAGTTCTCCGTGTTCAGTGTGATAAATGACCATAATTCCTCAAGTGTCAATCCAATGCCTAGTCAAGTTGTCATTTAACTGCATTCCTTGTAATCTCGATGATGGACACTTACCTACCACACGCTTAGTTCATCCCCTTCAAACTTCCCAAGGTCTCAAAGGCATGCTCAAATCAACGAAAGCCTAGCATTCATTTCCCTATAACCTAACTTAGTCTCAAAGGGGTATATTATTAGTTTCCACTCACGAAATTATTTTTTATCTCTTATTCAATTTAATTTTTTTTATTAGTGCTTCAAGAATTTAGCACTAACTAAAAATCTAGCTTTGATTGTACAAGCATGGGATTTTGATTTTTTTTAGCCAACTTTGATGATCCGAGCCACATCCAATAATCAAAATGCAGTTTGAAAGATCACTATGGGGCACAAGTACTAACAAGTTCTATGAATCATGACTATTTATCAAGATGCTAACTTTTCAGAAATAGGCAATGTGAATAGAGATCCTAAAACTATGATAAGCTCATATATCTCAATAAAGTAATGCTCAAGTCATGCTAATGAAGATAGAGACAAACATTCAATTGACATACTAATAGAAGCAACTGATAACATAAATAAAGAACAGCAACAATATGTATCCAATGATTTTATATAGAAAAGTGATCACTAGGGCCTAACTAAAATCGAGTAACTAAAATGCAAAAACTACTAGTGG
Organism: Boesenbergia rotunda; assembly: GCA_024364735.1. Classification (NCBI taxonomy): domain Eukaryota; kingdom Viridiplantae; phylum Streptophyta; class Magnoliopsida; order Zingiberales; family Zingiberaceae; genus Boesenbergia; species Boesenbergia rotunda. The sequence continues at coordinate 505,295 of JAGFNQ010007360.1, read as the reverse complement.
AAACAACTCCAACTGAAACTGAGACTAGCTGAAACCAACTACAAATAATTGGAATCGACTATGTACAATATATACATACCCCCTAGACCTGGATAGAACAGTGCCCCACTGTGATCAAAAGGGAGGAGGGGGAGGGTGGTGAGTCGGTGGAGGATATGGGTAGGGCTCAGAAGGCAAATCGTCAGGATGAGTTGCACGATGTCTCGGAGGGAACCTAGGGATTTCCTCCATGTTAGCAATCTGCTCATGGTGCTAGTAGAGGGAGTGGATCTGCTGAGTGATAAAAACATCATCCCTAAACTCCCTCATGCACTGCCTCTCATCATAATAATCGGACACAAAACTGGACATATCCTGCTGAAAGTCCCTCGTTGTCCGAAATGGTCCTGCATCTCCTGTAAATGCTCTTGAGATAAAGCCCGATTGTCTTTCAACCAACGTTGGGCGGTAGCTTGGCTTTCCTGAAGAGCTTCCAAAGAGGAGCGATAGTCCGAAAATCAAATCTAGACACTCCTGCACTGCTATAGGTAAAAGAATGTCTAGTCGGGTCAGAATGTCTGACCAGCTCGATGTCGTGTATAACTATCGACTCATATGGCTCAACCCACTGTGGGTGTCTAGAGGATGAGGGAGAAACATGACTAGGTGTAGTGTGGGTCGTATCTCTCAAAGTCTAGTTGGCAAGATTGCAAATTGTGGTATATTCGAGTTTTGGTAGAGGAAAGAGAAATCCGTTCCTCCTAGGAAAAGAGTAGTGACCTCTATCCTAAATAATCATCTTCATAGCCAAGAGAGCGTCGATGTCAATTTTGGAATTTCCATAAATGATGTCTAAACCAAACAATTCACATTGCAGATGTTTAGTAATATAGGTTATAAATCCGCTAAAAATTATTGTCACCGACAACACCCAAGCGGTTTTATATAAGGTTTGCAGGAAATGATATCTAATATCAAAGTTAACATTGTATAACATAGCCCAAAAGATATAAAACTCTATCTTCCTCAGAACTCCATCACTCTCAGTTTGACCAAAGATAATCTTGGACATTACCCTATGTAGGTATCGAAAGACAGAGTTTTGAAGAGACAAAGTTTTAGAGCTAGAAGGTACATGGGGCTCATAAAGTCCCATGAGTTGGGTTTAAAATGTGTTACCATTAAAGCTAGTGTCATAAGTTTTAGGTCCCCCTATAGGTAATCCAAAGCATTGATTGAAATCGTATAAAGTCCACAAATGATCATGATTTATCAATCGAAAACTAATTTTGCCATCATAATCATTATCGGAAGTAAAATTCAATTCTAAAGAGCTAAGAAACTCTAGGACTAAATGAGGATAGGTGGGGTGAGCGGAGTATATTAAATCGTTCCAATCCATGACATTAATCATTAAATCTATAAATTGTCCTTAATCCCAAGAATATTCATAGTGTCCGGATCAAGAGAATGCGTTGGCCTAAAGAGAAACTGTTGGGTTGCAAAGTTGTAAACAAAGTCCTATATTGAAAATACATAGGAAAGATCATGGATTTATAAAAGAAAGATATTTCTATTGGTATGAGACATTTTGGGTACATAGAGCCCAAGAGCAAAACCATGAGGGATTATGCCCAAAGTGAAAAATATCATACCTTTGTAGAGACATTTAATTCTTTTGGTCATAACAATTAGTATTAGAGCCTAGACTGCTAGAAGGTATAACTGTCGACTGTACACAAGAGCTATGATCTAATCAAGCCATTTGAAGAGAATATTTACCTCGAACAAAAAAAGTGGGGGCTCCCATGTCCGGATCAAGAGGATCAAACACCAAGTAGGAAGTTCTAATTATGGCTAGGCAAGGATGCCCTAGTAGGTCTAGTGGACCAAGGGGCAGAAAGTCCTGGTGGGTTGAAGATCGGACATTAATTGGATAGACTTTCTGTTTAAGGGGGGCTTTGTGGTTCTTTGTTTGAGGGGGGATTGCTGCGTTGTAAGGTTACAAACAATATCCCATATTGAAAATACATGGGAAAGATCATCGACTTGGAAAGATATCTCCATGAGTATAAGGCCTTTTGGGTATATAGAGTCTAAAAATAAAACTATGAGAGCTTAAGTATAAAGTGAATAATATTATATTATTACGGAGATATCTAAATTTTTTTGTCATAATAGAAACGAGTAGAAATTGAGAGTATTTTGAGACATCCTGCTAATGTTATTTCATGGAAAGAATTTGATAAAATGTATCTAACTTTTTCTTCTAAGTCAAGAAATGTTGATTTGGTTTAGCAAGTATTATTACATGGAAAGAATTTGATAAAATGTATCTAACTTTTTCTTCTAAATCAAGAAATGTTGATTGGTTTAGCAAGTATTATTACATGGAAAGAATTTGATAAAAGATATCTAACTTTTTCTTCTGAATCAAGAAATGTTGATTTGGTTTAGCAAGTGATGAGTTTAACCCATTTGGGATGAAGTCTAATTCATACAACATGTGACGTGTGATACTTGTCTCATACAACATGGCTCCTTGGTATATGATAAAACATGCTTTACACATTGATAACGCTTCTTAATCATGGTCTAAGATTACCTGGGGAAAACATTAATGTCTTTCTAAAATCGTTAATTGAATAGCTAAAAGAGTTATGATATGATAGGATTATGACATTCGATTAATCAACTGATGAATATGTTAATCTTCGTGTTATTATTTTATGGATCGTTCATAACTTTCCTACATATAGAATGACCTTTGAGCACCAAAGGATACAAAACATGCCCTACTTATAATGTGGGTACTGATGTTGAGCCATGTATCAATAGGTTATGCAGGGCCGTCTTTAGGCATAGGCCATTAAGGCCTATGCCTAGGGTCTCAATTTTTATTGGGGCTCATTATTTTTGATATATTAAATATATTTTAAGAGAATAGAAAAGAATAGGGCCTTGATAAAAAAAATTTACATATCTCAATTTTTTAGTCAAAACTATAGATTTTATAAAAATCTTATTATTGTTCCAATGGATAGAGTCATAGGAGACTCTCTTTTTAATATTTTAAATTTAATTTTTATTATGTATATTATTTTATAAGATCGAATGTATTCATCTTCAATATCTTTCAACCCTAGCCTTCTCTTGTTACATTTATTTTTTTTTGGTAGTGACGTTTTCTTTTGTGGTTGGTAAGAACATGAATTAATTTTTTTTTATCCATGCAATGCAAAATAAAAATATTAGTCTTTTTTTTGAATTCCCCCTCTTCCCTTGACTAGCTCTCCCTCTTTGTACTTCTCTCGTTCGTTGATATTGGGAAAAAGAAATTACACCTAACGCTGTCACGTTGATCCGGTTGGTGCTACTATGCTCCTTGCTTGATTAAGTTCAAATGTTGAGGGATTCATCCATATTGTGTTCGATCGAAATAGAGGATTTTATTATTTTTGAGCAATAGTGAGTTAGATATTTTTATCATTTTGCTTCTTTATAAACACTAAATTTAGCTTTTATTTATATGTATTTACAGAAATAAATTTTTTGGCTTTCCTTTTATTTTTATTCTATCATTTACAACTATTTTAGTTTAGGTAATAAAAAAATATGATTTATTTTTTTCTTTTGTTCTGTGCCTAAAATGACTTATTTAATTCTTAATAAATGATAATGACTGATTTGATCTCGTTATGATTTTTATTTTCTAAGGATTATATTTAGTTGTGTCATTTTGTAAATATATTATTTAGTTGTTTATTTTGATTTGCGGTGATGATGAGTTGAGGATAGAAACATGATTTTTTCTATTATATATTGTCCAATTTCATTTATTCTTTTTTGTAAGAGTTGTTATTTTCGTCTTTCATTTGAATAATTAGATACATTTTTTTTATCTTTCTTAGTTTTTAAATAATTCTGAATATATTTGTTTTCGACCAAGTCGGTTGACAGTTACAAGTCTAAATGAAAAAGAACGAGTAGATTTTTTTTAAACAATGTTAATGCCCTATTTTTTTCGCCTAGGGCCTTAAATAAGCTTGAGCCGGCCCTGAGGTTATGTTACATGGCTCACTGTAGAAAATTGTCGCTAAATCATATATAGCGCAGAAGTAAGAATTTTAATGGTAGGGTTGAAAACTGCAGACTTCCTCTACAAGCATTTACATCTAATGATAGAAAACACAGTGATAGAGGGGATGATAGCATAATTGAACGAGGAAGTCTATTTTTATGAACTTGAGTATTGGTCTCATTTGAAATTAAGACATAATCTAAACGGCAATTTACCAAAAGGCGCACCCAAAAATGGGTATTTACCAAAAGGCGTCCCATGGTTTCAATGTTACCAAAGGGCGCACATATTTTAGTAAACTTCCTCTTATACCCCTACTGTCAATCAAGTACTGCATGCAATTCTCTTTCCCTTTCTCTTTCTCTTTGTCAGTAACGAATTTCGAGATGGACGTACGTACCTTTCTCAAAAAGATGTTCCTTTATATTTTGATAATAATATTATGGAACCTTTCTCAAAACAAAAAAATATTAAAAACTAAAAGAACATTTCAGCCGCCCACGTTGGGCCTGAAATGATTCCATTTCAGGCCCAACGTGGGCCTGAAATGTTTCCATTTCAGGCCCAACGTGCCCAATATTAAGGGTCTTTTCTCGATTCTTTGTTATTACATTTTAACACCTCGGAGAAGTCCAAATAAATAATGGATAGCAAATTTGAACTCCTTGTAACCTCAGAAATCCACAGGAACTGAAATTTTTACAATCGGAGCTCTCTAGGTCAATCAGTGGCCTTTTGGAGTCATTGGGGCCTGAAATGGAAAGATTTCAGGCCCACGTTGGGCCTGAAATGGAAAGATTTCAGGCCCACGTTGGGCCTGAAATGTTTCTATTTCAGGCCCAACGTGGGCCTGAAATCTTTCCATTTCAGGCCCAACGTGGGCCTGAAATCTTTCCATTTCAGGCCCCAATGACTCCAAAAGGCCACTGATTGACCTAGAGAGCTCCGATTGTAAAAATTTCAGTTCCTGTGGATTTCTGAGGTTACAAGGAGTTCAAATTTGCTATCCATTGTTTATTTGGACTTCTCCGAGGTATTAAAATATAATAATGAAGAACCGAGAAAACATCACGTTGGGCCTGAAATGGGCACGTTGGGCCTGAAATGGTTCCATTTCAGTCCCAATGACCCTAAAAGGCCTAATGTGTCAAAATTCACTATTTGACCTAGAGAGCTCCGATTGTAAAAATTTCAGTTCCTGTGGATTTCTGAGGTTACAAGGAGTTCAAATTTGCTATCCATTATTCATTTGGACTTCTACGAGGTATTAAAATGTAATAATGAAGAACCGAGAAGAAATCACACATTAGGCCTTTTAGGGTCATTGGGCCTGAAATGGTTGGACACCTATTGCATTGGTGATATCTAATATATAGATGTTTGGACACCTAAAATATCATCTCCTACCTCTGACCTCTCTATTCATATGAAATTTTCAGAAATCCAGATATGGGAGGTCCATCAGAGAGTTTTGACCAAAACTCACTGATATTTCTAAACTACTCCTATTTGATTGGTGATATCTAATATATAGATGGTTGGACACCTAAAACATCATCTCCTACCTCTAACCTCTCTATTCATATGGAATTTTCAGAAATCCAGATATGGGAGGTCCATCAGTGGGTTTTGGTCAAAACTCACTGATATTTCTAAAACTACTCCTATTTCATTGATGATATCTAATATATAGATGTTTGGACACCTAAAACATCATCTCCTACCTCTAACCTCTCTATTCATATGGAATTTTCAGAAATCCAGATATGGGAGATCCATCAGTGGGTTTTGGTCAAAACTCACTGATATTTCTAAACTACTCCTATTTGATTGGTGATATCTAATATATAGATGTTTGGACACCTAAAACATCATCTCCTACCTCTAACCTCTCTATTCATATGGAATTTTCAGAAATCCAGATATGGGAGATCCATCAGTGAGTTTTGACCAAAACCCACTGATATTTCTAAACTACTCCTATTTGATTGGTGATATCTAATATATAGATGGTTGGACACCTAAAACATCATCTCCTACCTCTAACCTCTCTATTCATATGGAATTTTCAGAAATCCAGATATGGGAGGTCCATCAGTGGGTTTTGGTCAAAACTCACTGATATTTCTAAACTACTCCTATTTGATTGGTGATATCTAATATATAGATGGTTGGACACCTAAAACATCATCTCCTACCTCTAACCTCTCTATTCATATGGAATTTTCAGAAATCCAGATATGGGAGGTCCATCAGTGAGTTTTGACCAAAACCCACTGATATTTCTAAACTACTCCTATTTGATTGGTGATATCTAATATATAGATGTTTGGACACCTAAAACATCATCTCCTACCTCTAACCTCTCTATTCATATGGAATTTTCAGAAATCCAGATATGGGAGGTCCATCAGTGGGTTTTGGTCAAAACTCACTGATATTTCTAAACTACTCCTATTTGATTGGTGATATCTAATATATAGATGTTTGGACACCTAAAACATCATCTCCTACCTCTAACCTCTCTATTCATATGGAATTTTCAGAAATCCAGATATGGGAGATCCATCAGTGAGTTTTGACCAAAACCCACTGATATTTCTGAAAACACACTGAGTTTTGACCAAAACCCACTGATGGACCTCCTATATCTGAATTTCTGAAAATTCCATATGAATAGAGAGGTTAGAGGTAGGAGATGATGTTTTAGGTGTCCAAACATCTATATATTAGATATCACCAATCAAATAGGAGTAGTTTAGAAATATCAGTGGGTTTTGGTCAAAACTCACTGATGGACCTCCCATATCTGGATTTCTGAAAATTCCATATGAATAGAGAGGTTAGAGGTAGGAGATGATGTTTTAGGTGTCCAACCATCTATATATTAGATATCACCAATCAAATAGGAGTAGTTTAGAAATATCAGTGAGTTTTGACCAAAACTCACTGATGGACCTCTCATATCTGGATTTCTGAAAATTCCATATGAATAGAGAGGTTAGAGGTAGGAGATGATGTTTTAGGTGTCCAACCATCTATATATTAGATATCACCAATCAAATAGGAGTAGTTTAGAAATATCAGTGGGTTTTGGTCAAAACTCACTGATGGATCTCCCATATCTGGATTTCTGAAAATTCCATATGAATAGAGAGGTTAGAGGTAGGAGATGATGTTTTAGGTGTCCAAACATCTATATATTAGATATCACCAATCAAATAGGAGTAGTTTAAAAATATCAGTGAGTTTTGACCAAAACCCACTGATGGACCTCCCATATCTGGATTTCTGAAAATTCCATATGAATAGAGAGGTTAGAGGTAGGAGATGATGTTTTAGGTGTCCAAACATCTATATATTAGATATCATCAATGAAATAGGAGTAGTTTAGAAATATCAGTGAGTTTTGACCAAAACCCACTGATGGACCTCCCATATCTGGATTTCTGAAAATTCCATATGAATAGAGAGGTTAGAGGTAGGAGATGATGTTTTAGGTGTCCAACCATCTATATATTAGATATCACCAATCAAATAGGAGTAGTTTAGAAATATCAGTGAGTTTTGGTCAAAACTCTCTGATGGACCTCCCATATCTGGATTTCTGAAAATTTCATATGAATAGAGAGGTCAGAGGTAGGAGATGATATTTTAGGTGTCCAAACATCTATATATTAGATATCACCAATGCAATAGGTGTCCAACCATTTCAGGCCCAATGACCCTAAAAGGCCTAATGTGTGATTTCTTCTCGGTTCTTCATTATTACATTTTAATACCTCGTAGAAGTCCAAATGAATAATGGATAGCAAATTTGAACTCCTTGTAACCTCAGAAATCCACAGGAACTGAAATTTTTACAATCGGAGCTCTCTAGGTCAAATAGTGAATTTTGACACATTAGGCCTTTTAGGGTCATTGGGCCTGAAATGTTTCCATTTCAGGCCCAACGTGTCCATTTCAGGCCCAACGTGATGTTTTCTCGGTTCTTCATTATTACATTTTAATACTTCGGAGAAGTCCAAATAAACAATGGATAGCAAATTTGAACTCCTTGTAACCTCAGAAATCCACAGGAACTGAAATTTTTACAATCGGAGCTCTCTAGGTCAATCAGTGGCCTTTTGGAGTCATTGGGGCCTGAAATGGAAAGATTTCAGGCCCAACGTGGGCCTGAAATGGACATTTCAGGCCCACGTTGGGCCTGAAATCTTTCCATTTCAGGCCCCAATGACTCCAAAAGGCCACTGATTGACCTAGAGAGCTCCGATTGTAAAAATTTCAGTTCCTGTGGATTTCTGAGGTTACAAGGAGTTCAAATTTGCTATCCATTATTTATTTGGACTTCTCCGAGGTGTTAAAATGTAATAACAAAGAATCGAGAAAAGACCCTTAATATTGGGCACGTTGGGCCTGAAATGGAAACATTTCAGGCCCACGTTGGGCCTGAAATGGAATCATTTCAGGCCCAACGTGGGCGGCTGAAATGTTCTTTTAGTTTTTATTTAATAAAAATATTTTAATTAATTTTAATATTTTTTTGTTTTGAGAAAGGTTCCATAATATTATTATCAAAATATAAAGGAACATCTTTTTGAGAAAGGTACGTACGTCCATCTCGAAATTTGTTACTGACAAAGAGAAAGAGAAAGGGAAAGAGAATTGCATGCAGTACTTGATTGACAGTAGGGGTATAAGAGGAAGTTTACTAAAATATGTGCGCCCTTTGGTAACATTGAAACCATGGGACGCCTTTTGATAAATACCTATTTTTGGGTGTGCCTTTTGGTAAATTGCCGTAATCTAAATATTATACATACTGCAGAGAATGTGTGTGATGCTATGGCTGAGACATTATTGGATATAGTTGGAAAAAGTAAAGATACATCAAAGGCACGGATGCCTTTGTAAAAAAAAGGTTCAAGACCTAAATTGCACTTACAGATATTGGGGAACAAAATGTTTAAGCCAATAGCTAAATACAAATTGAAATTTAATGATCGTAAGGATTTTTAGTGGCTAAAATCAACAAGGTTTTGAGATGGTGCGAGGTTGTCTGCGACGCCGCGAGCGACCGGTCACCTCACGAGCAAGGGGTCATCGTGGCCTGCGGCATCGGGAGAGCGACATCGCCGCAACCTACAACCTCGTGAGCACGAGGTCAGTGTGAGCACTTGGCTGCTGAGGCTAGCGACCTTGCGCGCACTAGGCAAGGTGCCGCCCATGGGCGAAGTTAATTCATGCCCACACTAGGACTTCTGAAAAAAATTATTTATACAAATCTTAACAAAAAAAAAAATACAGATAATTGAAAAAAATATTTATTCATTTTGACTTGTTACAACAATTTTATCATTTTTTATACATACATGTTATTAATTGACATTAATTTTATTTTTTGAAATCTCAAATTCTTTATAAAATTTTATTATATTTCAAATATATTAATTATTGAAAAAAATATTAATTTTTTTTACTTTTTATTTTATTTTTTTACTAGACCCAATTATTAGGTTAATACTTTTAGCACCAAAATCATCCTTATTTTTATGATTCTCTCATTAGTATTTTATATTTTCCTAACTAAATAGCATAACAAACATTTACAATATGTCACAAGTAAAATACACATCGATATACTTATTTTCTTCTTATATTTCTCATATAAATATAAGAATAAAATAAGACAGATGACGTAAAAAAATATTAAATAGATACATGACAGCACAACTTACGAATCGTAGAGCTCAACTGTGGCACTGTTGTTGAGCAAGTCTGTTGTCGAAACTGAATCAAAGGAGGTGCCCTCCATAACATGTCCGTCAATATTAGTCACAATTTATCTATACTAAATCAATATCCTAGTTTCGTCCCTATGTCGCCATGCGAGGCCGTCGGCAACGACGTGTCAACTAGTTGATCCTCTGCCATTTTTTTTATTTATTTGTTTTCTTCGTTTCCCTTCCATTCTTTTTTTTTCATGGATTTTTTCCACCGTAAATTTATTTCTTAATTTCCCTTCCATCTTTCAAATTAAAGAGAGCCTAAAACATAGTCTTATCACTCTTTGGTCTTTTTCATTACATAAAATTTTTCATCACCAGTAAAATAAATCGAAAAATACTTACAATTGTCATCTTGAGTGGCCAACATTTTTAGACTTATCATTCTATTAGAGATTTTTTTACAATGTACCGTAACTGAGATTCGAATCATAAATACCTAATTAATCACTACGGTGTCGAACCGCTTCACCAAAATTCCAAAGGCATTTTGATTACATAGTTTGATCACATCATAGGTGGGCCAAAAGGTGGATCAAAAGTTCAATTTGGAAATAGAAATGGAAAAAAATAATAATTAAGAGGTTAACGCAAGAGGTTTCAGAAGACTTAAAAATAGATAACCTAATTCAAGAGTAGTTGAGAGTAGGTAATCAAATTAAAAAGTTAAAGACTAAATACATAGTTAAGTTGATGTAAATGTTTATTTCAAATGATACGAGTGTATTCAAGAAATAGAGTTTTTTAATGAATAAATTTTTTTTAATGGATGATTGACTTATTAATACTTGGTTGATGGGTCATCCAATTATTTATTTCGATAGCTGATAAAATTTTTTTATAAGATGGAACTAATCATCCTAAAATTAATCCACCAAAGCAGATACTGATATCAAATTAAAAAAATAAAGCAACCTGTTCAAAACTTCAAATGGTATAGAAGAACTCAAATAGCTCTCGATATTACTCAAGCATTCATTCATTTAGAGGTGATCGATTCGGTCATACAAAAATTTTATTAGTTATCAAGTAAATTGAAAATCGAAAATTGACCATGGCTTAATACTATGAGTGATTTGAGCGTCACATGTATTTATTTATGATGTGTTGCGTGAGAATAAATGCTCATTATTTAGAAATTTCATTCATCTGTTTACCATTACACCAAGCCTCGTGAGCTACATCAAATTTATCAAGTGATGCAACACAAGTTATTGATTCCATTGATTAGTTCGTAAATTCTAAAATAATCTTCTATAAGACATCTTAATTCAAATAAATACCAAAAATAAAAAAAGAGTAAAATCACCGTGGACAAAGACGACAGTTAGAAAAATATTATTGATAAAAAAACTCTCCGAAAACAACAAAACAATAGTTTAAATATTCGAAATCTAATGACTCAAAAATAATAAAAATTCAAAACAATGACTAAATTGTTTGGAACTTTTAAAAAGATTTTAAATGAGATTCGATTGACACGTAGAATACCCAAATAAAAAAATTAAGAGCAATCAAAATTTATCAAGTGACCGCTCGATCAAAACGGGGCTACAACTTGAGACTCCGTCCCGCATCGTAAAGTTACTTAGGTGAATTGTCCAAGAAGATTTTAATTTTATATTTTAAATTAAATTTTATACGCCAGCAAAGTCAGCGAGGGGGACAAGAAAGTCATCGTGGTGATTTATTCGCTGTCTCCGACGACTCCGACGACTCGCAGTCGTTTGTACTACTCTTCAAAGAGACGGATCGACTGCTCCTTTCTTCCGACGCGCAAATCCCCTCCCCAATGCTTCCCCATCCCTTCCGAAACCTCTCTTTTGATTTCTGCTCCGGATGGAAAGGGGACTGGGGCATCTTCCGTCTGGTAAGCGAATTAGTTCTGGCCGGTGTTTTACTCTCTTGGCTTCGGTGCGCGTGATGTAGTTCGACTGGTCGAATTTTCTATTTCCCCGTCGAGTCCGTGGGTTTGCTTTCGAAAAGCTGAGATTTTGATACTCGATCTTCCTTCAAAATCGCATCTTGGCGTCGCAGCGAACGGATTAGGGATTCGGCGAGGAGAATCTTTTGCGAGAATTTACCGATTTTTAGCTGTGTGGAATTTCACCTATATATCCTCGTTCCATATTGCTTTCCTTGATCTTACTTTGCTGCTTTGAGCCGAGCCGATAGAATCAATCAATTTGGGCATTCAGCTTGCAGGACCTTCGTTGACTGTTGGTAAAGGTAGAAGCTCAAACAGTCGCGCCAGGATTAGCTATGGCTATAGTCTGCTAAAGGAGCAGCAGATCATCCCATAGAGGATTATCATGTAGCCAAATTCATCAACGTCGGAGATCAAGAACTCGGTCTGTTCGCGATCTTCGATGGCCATTCAGGAAACAGCGTTCCAGCTTATTTACAGGATCATCTGTTCGCCAACATTCTGGAAGAGGTAATTTTCGTTGCGCTTTTGTTCTAATGTGATGGGTCATCGAATACAAATTTCTTCACAGGAAGAGTTTTGGAACGATCCTGATGCAGCGATCCGAAGGGCCTACGGGAGGACGGACAACGAGATACTTTCTCACAGTCGAGATTTGGGGAGAGGCGGATCCACCGCAGTCACTGCGATCGTCGTAAACGGCACCAAATTGTGGGTGGCGAATGTTGGCGATTCGAGAGCTGTTCTTGCGAGGCGAGGCGAGGCGATCCAGATGTCGATCGATCACGAACCGAATTCTGAACGAGAGAGTATCGAAACGAGAGGTGGCTTCGTTTCTAACCTTCCAGGTGAGGAGGAGTCAAAGAATCTTGATGGAGGTTCGTTAGATTTGCTGAATCTTTGTCGATGAACTTCCAGGCGACGTGGCGAGAGTGAATGGGCAGTTGGCGGTTTCGCGGGCTTTCGGGGACAAGAATCTGAAAGCACAAGTAAGATCAGATCCTGATGTACGAGTTGAAGAGGCGAACTCCGAGACCGAGCTGCTCATCCTTGCGAGCGATGGCGTCTGGAAGGTGATCGACTCAAACTGTGCGTTTTGAGCGATTTCGTTTGCAGACATTTGAACTCTGATAGATTTCACAGGTTTTGAGCAATCAGGAGGCCGTTGACCTTGTAAGAAAAATCAAGAACCCATTAGCAGCAGCTCGGAGGTTGACTCTGGAGGCCTTTAAGAGAGAGAGTAAAGACGACATATCGTGCATTGTCGTTCGCTTCCATGGTTAAAGCTTCATCAGAGGATTGGTTTCCATTTTGTACAAATCAAGAATGCCCTAAATTTTCTGTTTTCTATGAAAATGTGACTATGAAATGGACAAATCTTTGCCCTGTTGCTGTAGGATCTGCTTTGTCAGTTTAATATCAAACTCTGTAACCCATCGCCAGAGTTGATATTTCCTAGACCTGAAAATGAAGACAAATTGATGAAAGATATTATTGTTGTACTCTGTTTTTATTATTATTAAAAACTAATTATTCTCAGCTTTTGAATGATATATGACTTGCTCCGTTTTCGTTCCTAATAAAAACAGATTGAGCAATTTTAATCTAAAAATATATTAATATATAATTTTTTGAATAAATTAAATTACAAAATAATTTAATTTCAGTTATTCGTAATTATTATAACAATATTGAAAATAGAGGTTCTCATTAATCTGAAATCTCCATGGGGAGCAAATCTTGATAAACTTCAATCCATCGGAAGAAAAGATTTTTAAAATATAAAAAAACATTTTTGGTGGCGGAGGAATCTTTGGTATTCCTCCCTCCTTCTCTCTGAGTCTTTTGTTAAACGGATTTTTACCGAATGAGTAGATAATTTTTTAAAATTCTCAAATCATATAAAATAATTTAAAAATAATCAAATTACCTATTCATTTTCTATTTTACCCTTAATCTATCGATTAATAAAAAATCAATTAAATTTGTACTAGTTTGAAAATCAATGGACTGATATTTTTTATTAGTCGAATTGATTTTTTACTACGTCAAAATTTTGAAATTTTAATTAACTCAGTCGACTGATAATAAAAATCAGACGATTGATTTACTTTTATATTCAAGTTGATTTTGGACAAATTTGGTGATAGATCAAATGTATTCGGATTGATATGAAACTAATTCCTATATTCGGCTAGTTCTCTTGATTATATTCATACCCTTAAATATTAATTTGACCAAATATATTAAGAGTAGTGATTTCTTAAACATTAATGTGTTCAAAAAATTTGATCCGTGTTCAAAAAATCACTGCTCTTAATATATTAAGTCAAATTGACGTTTGAGAGTAAGAATATAATAGCAAAAAGTAGACGAGCACATAAGAACTAGTTTCATGTCGATTCGAAATCGTTTGATCTATCAATCGATTTTTGGCAAAACTTGCTAATGGACCAAATGACCTTGAATTGATATGAAAATAGTTCATATGTGCTCGTCCAATTCACCTAATTATATCCATATCGTCAAATGTAAATTTGACCTAATATAGTGAGAGCAATATGTAGGATTATGTTGGGTCGACTAGGAGGGGTGAATAGCCCTAAAAAAAATTTAATCCTTTACCTCTAACTTAGTAAAGATGAACAGATTAGTTTAGTAAATAGGAAAACATAAACAACTTAAAAAATTAGTAAGAGACCAGAGTTACTTATTAAAAAATGATTATAAGTTATTGTTTCTATTCAGAACTAAGGGTTATATTTATAGAGTTTGGAAAGTTTATCTCGTTGCTGACGTGACACTTACCGGGCGCCTATATACAATGGGGACGCTTGAGTTGGGTCAAATTTTATCCGTATCATAACGGCTATGAAAATAGCTCATTCTGGATAAATCTTCAATCTCAAGCACCTGTATCAACCCGGACGCCCAAGACTCTAGGCACCGAGGTTCACTCAGGCGGTCGGGATTCCAAGTGCTCGGGTTGACTTGGGCGCCCGAGAGTCCGGGAGCCCGGTTCAGTTGGGCACCTGTATCAGTGTTGGTCAACCTCTAGTTGATCAGTTTTTTATCGCTTCTAGGTAATTTCTTGTTAAATATGGCAACTCAGGGGCCCGATCCAGGAAAATTTTGAGAATCTTTTGATCTAAGTTATAAGATTTTAGTTGTCAAGTTATGATAGGGTATTCGTTTAAAAACTATAACCTTGAGGTGCCTAGATAGGATTAGCTAACATTTGAGGGTGCTAACTGCAAATGGCTTTAGAACTTACGACCTAGCCTATGCTTAGGTCGGGTTGGCTTCCCCCTCTCCTTCAGAACTCGGTCCTTGAAGGCATTCAATGTAGCCCATTCGGTCTCTGAGGCCTCACCGACGGTCAAAGGTGGAGCCAATCGGCTCCACAAACACCATTGATGCATTCGATTGGCCACTCACCTCAGGAGGGCCCGAGTGGTCCTCTTGGTCGATGGTGGGCTGACCTCTGGCTCCCTCAGAGGTGAACGTGCTGCAGCACGACCCCGAGGTGGCGTGCATGATCAAGAACACCGTCCTCGAGGAGCCCGATCGGTTTCGTCGAACAAGCTAATGAGGCAATGCGCTGCGGAGTTAGGTCTCTGATCAGCCTATATTCGAGGTGGGTCTTAAACTACTTTCCTATGGTTTTGGCTAGCCTTTAACTCTTCTTTCCATGTCAGCCGTTGATTATGATTTACCTGTCGGGGTCAGGGTTCCCTTCTCCCTCTGGATCATCGATTAACCTGGTAGTTCAAGATACTAGAAAGTTCATTTTTTGTTCCATGACTAATTTGCATTGTTGCTGTTCTATTTACTCTTGAATTTGTCTTAGTGTTGGTTCCCTTGAGAGGTTGGAGCTTGCAAGAAGTGAAATTAGTTATTCTATATATGGTCGGACTTGTTGCACCAAGATTACCCCGTTTAACCTACTTGGATTTAAGCTACTACACAAGGATATATAGGCGCCTTTGCTATTCAAGCGTTTGGGAAACAATGTAGATCGCTAGTTGTCGATGGATCTTTTGGACATTTCTGGAGGTCCTAGCTGCCTAGTAGAAGAAGAAGCATTTGCCATCGCCAAAATGACCAAGTTGCGCCACTTGGAGATGCCCTACAATTTTGGTAAAACCCCAGGGATCTTGAAATCCTCTCTAAGTGTAGTGATCTTGTGGTGGTGTTGGTTAATATTTTTAATTGGTGGACTTAATTATAATTATACATGTGAATACAAATAGAACTCATATAAAATGATCTAATTTAAAATTATTGGTATCAATATTATTGAATGTTGATATCATATATGTAAAATCCATTATCCACATTCATTATTTTTTATGGGCTGATAATGAATGTGCACTATATATAAGATTGATCTCTATGGGTTTATGCATCTTGACCTAATTTCTTGGAAGATCTTTTCCACTTCCGCTACTTCTTCCTTAGGGATTTCTGAATTATTTGGATGATGTTAACAATAAGGATGACTCTTCGATCAAATTTTTTATTATTATTTATTTATGTTTCATATTATTATGTTATGTTTTCAATGAAATTAGTCTTATTTTTATATTTTTTATATGTGATTTTTTCTACTATAGAATTCATGGTGTTTAAGTTTTTTCCAGAACTAACAACTAGGACTTGAAATTATGAATGCCATTATTCAGATTCTTCCACACTCATGGAGGTCGATCAGTGACGACGAGGAGCTATTTTGGGACCGCATAATTACATTGGAAAGGAGGATTTTCAAATGAGTGACTGACCGAATACAACTACCTTATTCTCCATGAGTATTGTCCGATGGGATTAAGAACTAGATGCACCTTTGGTGCTCTCACTACTAATGTCTTATCTGATAATGCAACAAAGGGGGAAAATTCTACTGTATCTTTGCTTCGAGTATCGAATGAGATGCCAGCTGTCTAAGTAAACTCGAGTTGTTTACATGACAGAGGAGTTATCTGTATGGGCAATGAAGGGAAATCCGTCGGTAAATTCTGTCGATAATGACAAGATTTTTTATAGTGCGCAGTTTGTGTCCATCTTTACAAAATATTTTCATAAACTTTGCCTTATTGTCTGTTTACAAGGTGTGTGCATGGAAACCTCTATTTTTTCATATGAATATTTTCTCTGATACGAGTAACCCTCTCTCTCTTTCCAATTCTCCTGGCTTCATCTTTAAATTAAACCACTTTAAAACTCATTTATCTTCTGTGTATTGCTGCTTTAAAATGGCAATCAATCTAACCATAGGTCGACCTTTCCATATCTAGAAAACAATCCAAGAAATATAGGTTTTTTTCTCGTTAAGATTTGCATTGACGGCATCACAGCTCATGCCAAGGACTTGACTAGAATTATTATTATTATTTTTAATTGGTATTATTATCCAGACTTTCGGCCTGGTTAATTTTAAAGTGATGGATTGGATGAATAAAATTTTTTTTATCGACCATCAAATTAAATTAGGGATACATAATTATTCTTGGATCTAGTATCCATTACAAAGAAATTTCTTCCTAAAACACCATAATTATATCTTGAATTTTAAATACCTAATCTGTCGTTGAAGGGTTTACCCGGATACGTTACGGGGTGCTCGAATTACATTTTCGTGTTTAAACGAATGGTTCAATTGAACTCTACAGGGGCCTTCATCCGTAACAGTCATAGTCAACCTTTTGAAAAGTCAACGAACCAATTGACCAGTTGACTTCTTCTGTGTCTTTGGAAGTTCATCGTGGCAGCCACGTGCCTGGTACAGAAACCCGACGGCGTAGATTAAATCCGTCGAAAGCAAAGAAAAGACTCCTATACGTCAGCAAGGACGAAAGCTAGGCGCTTATTAGGATTTGTTCCAAGGCATCAAACAGCCATTGCGAATTTTTACCCGTTCAGTTACCGACGAATGGGGGATACAACATCTGCAGCGAATCCGATGCGAATCGAAGGAAGCAGCGGATCCTAGATGGGAAAGACGCGTGACGGAACGGCCACGAATCTCTCGCCCATCCACTTCCATCGACGGTGGTCGTCCGATCGTAAATCCACGGTCTAAGACCGACACGCACCGCCGCATATCAAGTCCGAGTGGAGGAAAGAATCGAATCGCCCTCCCCGGGCTCGCCCTCCCTCGCTGCCTTCCTGCCTCTTTCTCCTCCTCCACACGGACGCGCTATAAATGGCGTCGAGGCGTCTGCTCTGAGAATTCGCAATTCCACAAGAAGCAGTAGTATTGCATATGTCTCAAAGGCCCAGCGTCCCACACTCTTCCTCGGTGGCCTTCGCCCTCCACTCTCATCTCTTGGTTTCCAGCGATTTGAAACCCAACTGGTTTTAGCCTTTTTCTCTGCTTGTAAAGGAGACGCATTTTCCAAGTTTGAGAGAGAGAGAGAGATCCGATTTTGAGCTCGCCTTTGGCCTAAAGCCGCGATCTTGAGTTTGATTGAGATGGGGATGAAGGGATTCGTAGAAGGTGGCGTCGCTTCCATTGTGGCTGGGTGCTCCACCCATCCGCTTGATCTCATCAAGGTCCGGATGCAGCTCCAAGGCGAGTCCCTTAGCCCGGCTGTCTCCGGCCTCCGCCCCGCCGTAGCTCTCCAGGGCGGCGCCGGAGTCGCCACGCTCCCTCACCCACACCACTGCCACCCAGTTCTGCCGCCGCCGCCGCGTCGCCCCGGGCCAATCGCGGTGGGCGTGCATATTTTCCGAACCGAGGGCACTGCGGCGCTTTTCTCCGGCGTCTCCGCCACTGTCCTCCGACAGACTCTGTACTCTACCACTCGGATGGGGCTCTACGACATTCTGAAGAAGAAATGGTCCGCGTCGGGTGATGGCGGATCGCTGCCGCTCCACCGCAAGGTGTCTGCTGGCCTCATCGCCGGAGGGATTGGCGCCGTGGTGGGCAACCCTGCTGACGTGGCCATGGTCCGGATGCAGGCCGACGGACGCCTTCCCCTGACCGAGCGCCGCAACTACAAGAGCGTTCTCGACGCCATCGGGAGGATGGCGAGGCAGGAGGGCGTCGCGAGCCTCTGGCGCGGGTCGTCGCTGACGGTGAACCGGGCCATGATCGTGACGGCGTCACAGCTGGCGACGTACGACCAGGCGAAGGAGGCGATCGTGCGGCGGCGCGGGACTGGGGTGGACGGGCTCGGGACGCACGTGGCGGCCAGCTTCACGGCGGGGCTAGTGGCGTCCGCCGCGTCGAACCCGGTGGACGTGGTCAAAACGCGCGTGATGAATATGAAAGTGGAGAAGGGGTCTGCGCCGCCGTACGCCGGGGCGCTGGACTGCGCCGTCAAAACGGTGAGGGCGGAGGGACCCATGGCCCTCTACAAGGGTTTCGTGCCCACCGTTTCCCGCCAGGGCCCCTTCACCGTCGTCCTCTTCGTCACGCTCGAGCAGGTGCGCAAGCTCCTCAAGGATTTCTGAAATCACAAAGACTACTTCAATGAGAACGATCTTGAGCTCCGATGGCGATCAAATAGAAGAAAAAAGCTCAATTTTGGCAATAAGTTTGCGGCATAAAGTCTGTGTAAGACAATCAATCCAGAGAAAAGAAAAAAAAACAACGAAATAAACTTCTTAATTAATAATTTTATGCATGAGTTATACAATTTACAGAGATAATAAGGTGTGATCATGTTTGAAGTCAATGGAGATGGATTATCTGCTAGATATCTCTATTGTCGACAGAAAGAAAATTTCGAGCCCTCAAATGCCTGTGAGCACGAGTAGAGAAAAGGAAAAAGACCGTCGTAAGCAGGTCAAGGGGTCCTTGTATGGCTACTTCAACGATCAAGTGAATGCGACGGACGGGAAAAAGTGGAAGAATAGTAGAGTATTAGTTTTTGAACTTGCGTACATCTGTCAACAGAAGGACCCCTTTTTATAATGTCTCTATAATCTCCGTATCGCTTCCAGGGCATAGTACAGATGTTGGGTATATGACATTCTGACCTAATGATTAGGGGTCAATTCCAGAGAATTTATGACCTGGTGCTTCTCCACCATGCGTCTTCCTCGTGTGTACCTGAATTTATCTCCGTCCATATCTATGGGGTTGGTTCTAAGGATCGCCGAGGTAGCGGACCTGCCGTTTTCAATAATCTCTGTATTAATGTGACTTCACATCACACCATATCACCATACTTTCCCTATATCATACAATCCAATCGTAGATATAGAGGTGTATCCTATATCCGTAGAAAGGTATAACCCCACTATTTTCTTGACAACCCCCACTATTTTCCTGACAAATATATATGGGGTATTAATATCAAAATGATGGCAAAGGCGATTCGCTCGCCCCTAATGCCCTCGCCAACCCGTCCCAGGCATAACACGTAGGAGGTAAATCACGGGGCTTCTAGCCTGGATACTGTGGCTAGTGTGTAGGGAGGGTGGACACACTGGCTTTGTCAAGTTTTGACTCTCAGACCTCATGGTGGCAACACCTACGCATTAACCATCAATCCATCCCGTGAGAATGTATTAATGTCAATATGTGCTCCTAGGCTAGAAGGTCTATTGGTCTTTTGGGAGTTTGGCCCACGCTAGGTACGTTGTCTGATCAGTGATAGCTGATCGGAGCGTAGTGGGGGTAGAGCCCTCAGAATAGCTAAATGAGGATCCGAGTCCCTAGGTTGTTCGATCAGCAATAGTGGATTAAAGTGTATTAGGGGTAGAGCCCCAAGAATAATCGAACAAGGACCTAAGCTCCTGGGTTGTCTGATTGACGTAACCGATCTAAGCATAGTGGGGGGAGCACTGAGAATAGTCGAACGGAGACGGAGAGGTGAGCTCCTGTACTGTCCGATCAGCGATAGCCGATCAGAGCGTTAGTGGGGGGCAAAGCCCCAAGAATAACCAAAAGGGGTGTTGAGCCCCTGGGCTGTCTAATCGAATTTACCATAGACTTTGACTGCCATGTATTTTGGCTCATTGACCATTGAACTCCTCAAGGGGCTTTCCTTTATTCACCGTATCACAAACCTCCACTTCAATTCTAGTTGAAGGAGGCTCAAGACTGCTGACTAGACCTCCATAAGCTTTGGTTTGCCGATTTGATCACTCGCCTACGCTAATATTATTCTGTTAATCCTACCGTTGGCATTATCCTGTACCTTGAAAAGAGGCATGTCAGATGCCATAAATGTGTGATAATGCACGGTGATATGTGTGATGATGTATCAGGGTGATGATTTGTCTATTCCATCGATCATTAATGCTTTATCCTATACTGGTGTCTTGTGGCTCACTCACGCCAGGATGGATTCTTTCGAGGCGATGGTCGACGACTAGACTTTTATCGGTTTGACTTCCAAATTGAACAGTCGTGTTTTGAAACCCATAGGGTTTATAAACACCATCGATACAGGCGAACATGTTCTTCTTCTTCTCTAGCATTCAACGGTTGTCACTTCCGGCAATTCTCCTGTTCTGTCGACTCCCTTCCTCTAAGTTCTTCCTTTCATCTTGTGATTTTAACCCTCTTTTCCGACGATGGCCCTCAACATACCTATACCCTGTTCTCTCTTTGTGGTTTACTTCCACTTTCTCCGACCTCAATGGCTGGGATGTTGACCAACTCCGACTTACTTTCAAGATCTTAGAGAAGCAACACATATTATCCCTAATGACCTAAATCGACCACATCTTCCTCCTCTTGGATATGTTACTTTTTTTAGGGATCAGATTTTGGGAGGCCTCAGATTCCTCGTTCCATATTTTTCCTTTGAGGCATCCCAATACTTCACATTTGACTTCAACAATTGGCCCCAAATTTCATTTGACTACTGTGTGTAATAGTAATTGTCTTTCACTTGTATCGCATTTCTTTTACTCTCGGTGTTTTTTATTATTTTTATTAGCCTAAGAAATATGAGGTAGGGGTTTTTATTTTCCAAACTCGACTGAAAGCCCCTTTTTTTTTAATAAAATGTCTTCTTACAACAAGGGATGAAATCCCATTATCTTTATATTCAACTAAATTTATCAATATCTTGGTCGACCGACTAGTAAATAGATCCGAGTGTAGTGGGGGGGGGGGGGGGGGGGGGGGGGGCAGAGCTCCAAAAATAGTTGAACGAGGAGTTAGACTTTTGTACTGTCTGATTGAATTAATCTTAGACTTTGACTGCCATGTATTATGGTCAAACTCCTTAAGGTTGAGGGGGGAGGGACTTTCCTTTATTCACCATACACCATATCAAGGTGCTTGGTGAATTGATAGATTAATAAAGAAATTGTCAATTGAAATATTAATAAAGAAAAAATCTATTTTAATAATTATTGTATCCTAATACTAATTTGATTTGATCTGGTCTTATAAATAATTCTCTTTTAAAGTCTTCTGTAGTGATAAATTGTTATGAGAAAAGAAACCTGTCATGATGAAATTTGAATGTTTGTTATCAAGCACTCCTTGTTGTCTCCGATATCAGTCTATTCTAACATGATCCTTCGATGCTTAAATGAGACTTTGTGAATATAAATTATGCAATGAAAGAGATTGTCAGATAAATATCATACCCGCTCCTTGTAACAATTTTCAATTATGATATTCCTTTTATAATGATGTCTACTTCCATGCAATAATGACCATCTCTTCTTAACGACCTTAGCGCTGCTCCTTCCTATATTATAGGATGTTTCCTTTTCAATCGCTTCATCTCTCAATCAACCTTAGTCCTTAAGACTATATTTACTTAAAGATTGGATGAAAAATGGAAAGGAATGCACGATCGAAAATTAACTCTTCTTGGGGATAGATAAGAGAAAGGCATAAGAAATCTGATTAAAGATGGAAACATATGTTGAAATCGGGTCCTGGTGAGTGAAGTCGGGTGATGGAAATCCCTGTGAGTGAAGTCTGGTGATGGAAATCCCGGTGAGTGAAGCCGGGTCCTGGTGAGTGAAGCCAGGTGATGGAAATCCCTGTGAGTGAAGCCGGGTCCCGGTGAGTGAAGCCGGGTGACGGAAACCCTGGTGAGTGAAGCCAGGTCCTAGTGAGTGAAGTTAGGTTGAATGAAACCTTGGTGAGTGAAGCCGGGTCCCGGTGAGTGAAGCTGGATGAGTAAAATCCCGGTGAGTGAAGCCGGGTCCTGGTGAGTGAAGCCAAGTGATTGAAATCTCGGTGAGTGAAGTCGGGTCCTAACAAGTGAAGCTAGGTGACTGAGCATGAGTCAGCCAAGTGACCTGATCGATCTGGAGTCTGATCAGGAGTTGGCACGAGTTCCATCGTGAACAGATCGGTCTGGTGACCGATCTAGGGAGTCTGATCGTTCTGGTGAACGATCAGAAAGAGAACAGAATGCTTCTGATTAGCTTCTGATCGTTCTGGTGAACGATCAGAGAGATATTAGAATGTTTCTGTGTGGTTTCTGATCGTTCTGGTGAACGATCAGAAGAAAGGATCAGAGAGAGGCTGGAGAACCCTGATCGGTCACTTGGACTGATCAAGGTTCTCTTGGACCGATCAGGATGGCTCCTGATCGGTCAGGGAGTGATTTGATCGGTCACTAGACCGATCAGGGCACAACCTGATCGGTCAGGTGACCGATCAGGTAGCTTTGGTTGGGAAGAAGCTGATGGGTTGTTCCTTGAATCGCAATCAGCTGGTGGATCGGCCAAGGTGACCGATCCCCGATCCCTGATCGGTCAGTGTGATCGATCAGAGGTTCCCTGGATCGATCAGGAGGGAGCCTGATCGATCAGGGTCTTCACTGATCGGTCTGGTGACCAATCAGTGTCTGATAACTTTAATTGAATCGTTGTCAGATGTCTGATTTCGCTCTGATCTCTTCTGTTACTCTGCTAATTCCTTTTGATTTGATGTGCTAAGCTTTTGTTGAGTGTGCAGACGTTACAGGGATGACTCAAATGAAGAAGGAGGGTCAACTGGAGACTTTTGCTTCGTCAGGTTTGTCCGTTTTCCTTTCGTAAGATTCAACGGCTTCTGGCGCGGGCTTACAACTGTCTGGTGGAGCGGCGATTGACCTGAGGCTCAGCTGAAGTGGTTTTAGTGGACTGAGCCCAGTAGAGGTCAGTGGATCAGTGATGACGGAGCTGATCAGAGGTTGCAGACACGCCGGGTGAGCAGAGGCTTAAGAAGCTGGGAAGCAGAGGAGCGAAGAACAGACAGAAAACTAGAGAAGGGTTTTGCTGGGTTGTTTTTGAGCTCTCTGTATAGTCTTCATTCTTGAGGGCTTCTGTTGTATCTGTGAGCTTTCCTTCTCGTTGTCTCGAGGGCTTAACTGTTATTCTACTGAGATGCTTATGGAGAGGTTACTCCACCGAGAAGGAGAAGATATTCTATCCGGAGTTCCGGGGCTTGATCTGCCGATGATCAAGGGATCGCCCGCCTCACGGGCACGCCAAGGAGTAGGGGCAAGTTATTCCCGAACCTTGTACATCTTCGAGTTAGCGTTTGTTATTTCTGTTTTCTGTTTGTGTTCTTGTTTCTATTTCTGTCTTCCGCTGCTAACCCTAATCGCAGAAACAAGAAAAGTTCAAAGAAGCCAAAAGTGCTGTGTCTGGCTATTCACACCCTCCCCCCTCTCTTGCCATCCAAGGTCCAACAAGTTGTATCAGAGCCTGGGGTTCTTTTAAACGGACTAACACCCGAGAGCTTACAAGAATGGCGATGAGGGAAGGCTTCAACACCAACCGACCTCCATTCTTCGACGGAGCTGACTTCCAATATTGGAGGTCAAGGATGGAGTATTACTTGAAGACCAACATCAACATGTGGTTCTTTGTCAAGGAGGGTTTCTCCCCTCCAAAGGATGCTGAGGGAAAAGAGCTAGAGTTCTCAAGGTGGTCGGCAGAACAAATCCGGAAGGGGGAAGCTGATGCAAGTATGATTCATGGTCGGTTCAAGGAGATCTTCAATGGTCTACATTCCATTGATGAGAAGGTCGAGAATCACGACCTTATAAGGTATGTCTTCAAATCCTTCCCTAGGAATGCCTTGTGGCCATCCATGGTGGATGCCTACAAGGTATCCAAGGACTTGTCAATTGTTAAGATAGATGATTTATTTTGTGAAATGAAACTACATGAGATCGCTAATCAAAGCCCAAAGGAGAAGGGTGTGACTTTTGTGGCAGGTGACAGAAGGAAGAAGAAGAAGGAGAAGAAGAAAGAAAAGGAGGAGGAGAAGAACACACGTCACATGGCTTTCATGGCACTAGAGGTTTCAAATGAAGAAAGTAGTGACGAATCAAGGGACTCCTCAACCACGGCTTCATCATCTTTGGATGATGAAGAGGTAATTTCTCCCGAATTAGATAAATGCTATAGAACAATAGTTTGCTTGACAAACATGCTTAAAAAAATCTAAGAACAAGGTGAAGGCTTTAAAATTAGAAATAGAACAATTAAAACCCTCTAAGGATGAGGTAATTAATGATTTGCATAGTGAGTCCCTTGAGGATGAAAACAATGCTTTGAAGAGCGAAATTGAAAACCTCAAGAATATTCTTGAGAAGTTTTCAACTAGCTCTAAAATTTTAGATATGATCCTCAACTCTCAAGAAGCGATTTATAACAAGGCCGATATAGGTTACCGACCTAAAGAACCCACCTTTGTTTCATTGATGTCAAGAACCCATATTAGATCACAAAATGCTACTAGGGTTCAAAAAGTTAGAAAGAAAATGACTAAGACATGGGTGTCAAAATCATTCATTGTAGATGCTTTAGGTACCAAAATTTGGGTACCCAAAACATCTATATTTCGAATTGTATAGGCATTGATTGAGAGGGAGCATCTATCAACATGAGTGGTTGATATTTGGTGCTCCAAACACATGGTCATTCTTAGTTAGGGATGTGCTTACCATTTCCTCCACTTAATGGATAATCATTTAATACCCAAGAGGAAATGTTCTTTTTCATCTCGAATTTAGATGATTGGAGTTAAGTAAATGGAAATCATAAACTCCATACACAATATAGATACATTGAAAATTTTTCTTATTTTATTGGTGTCACTGGAAATTTTCTCATTTGTATTTGTATGCATTTGGGACTATGATTTATCAACATTACTCTAATCTAATTAGGTCTGTGGTTAAGACAAATGAACTTGATATAAGCTTGGGACTAGGTATTACTAAACTTGATGTGTAATCTGGATATGTACATTGTTCTTCTCCCACTACCAAGAGATTCGATAATAGAATCTGGTTGTACAATTACCTGACACATTGGCTAGGGCTCTGGTCTAGGTTGGGTTGTTATGATGGTTTCGATTTTGGATCAGTTCATGGACTTGAGTTCTGTTTCTGAAGTATTGATGAAATGGTTTGAGCCATGTAGATGAATTTGGTTTTTCTTCTGTTATTAAGTTCATGCCATGAGCTGTTTTTTGAAAAAAAAAAAACTAAGGGAATTAGATGTTTTTCTTGTGATATGTTAGAGACTTGATCGCATCAATTGTTGATGCAGTCTGATATCAGAGTTTCAGAATTTACCTGAAATCTGATCGGTCCACAGACCGATTAGGCCTCATCCTGAACGGTCAAGGTGACCGATCAGGGCTCTCTCTGATCGGTCCACAGACCTATTAGGGCTCTCCCTGGTCGGCTCACAGATTGATGAGCTCTGATTTATCACTCCCAATTGATATTGTCTTTTGAGTTTTTACTTGACATATGATGCATATACATTGTTGCCATGATACATTTATGGTATATGCTTCTCATATGCAATTCAAAAATTATCTTTCGTTTTTATTTTGGGTTTGGAGGGAGACCCTCGTTTAAGGGGGAGTTATGTTTAAACTTAATAATCATACCCTTTTCGGTGTTTGACAAAGGGGGAGAGAATGGTTGATTAAGTTTAGGGTTGGTTAGGATTTAATTATTGTAGGGGGAGGACTTTGATTCCCTTACGATAATTGACTTCATTTGATTTCCAATACCTAAACTTAAATCGGGTTGTCAAACAACAAAAAGGGGGAGATTATTGATGCAGTCTGACTCGATTGTTGTTTTGGTTTTGACACCGATTTAAGTTTGGTTGAGCAAGTTCGGCTTAAGTCCAGGTCGAGGACTGGGTAGGAAACCCTGGTGAGTGAAGCCAGGTCCTAGCGAGTGAAGCTAGGTGGAAGGAAATCCTAGTGAGTGATACCGGGTCCTGGTGAGCGAAGCCAGGTGACGGAAATCCCAGTGAGTGAAGCCGGGTCCCGGTGAGTGAAGCAGGGTGACGGAAACCCCGGTGAGTGAAGCCGGGTCTTGGTGAGTGAAGCCAGGTGACGGAAATCCTGGTAAGTGAAGTCGGGTCTCGGCGAGTGAAGTCGGGTGATGGAAACCCTGGTGAGTGAAGCCAGATCCTAGTGAGTGAAGCTAGGTTGAATGATACCCCGGTGAGTGAAGTCAGGTCCCGGTGAGTGAAGCTGGGTGACTGAAATCCCGGTGAATGAAGCCGGGTCCAGGTGAGTGAAGCCAGGTGACTGAAATCCCGGTGAGTGAAGACGGGCCTAGCAAGTGAAGCTAGGTGACTGAGCATGAGTCAGCCAAGTGACCTGATCGGTCTGGAGTCTGATTAGGAGTTGGCACGAGTTCCCTTGTGAACAGATCGGTCTGGTGACCGATCCAGGGAGTCTGATCCTTCTGGTGAACGATCAGAAAGAGAACAGAATGCTTCTGATTGGCTTCTGATCGTTCTGGTGAACGATCAGAGAGAGAAGATCAGAATGTTTCTGTGTGGTTTCTGATTGTTCTGGTGAACGATCAGAAGAAAGGATCAGAGAGAGGCTGGAGAACCCTGATTGGTCAGTTGGACCGATCAAGGAACCCTGATCGGTCACTTGGACTGATCAAGGTCCTCCTGGACCGATCAGGATGGCTCCTGATCGGTCAAGGAGTGATTTGATCGGTCACTAGACCGATCAGGGCACAACCTGATCGGTCAGGTGACCGATCAGGTAGCTTTGGTTGGTAAGAAGCTGATGGGTTGTGCCTTGAATCGCAGTCAGCTGGTGGATCGGTCAAGGTGACCGATCCCCGATCCCTGATCGGTCAGTGTGATCGATCAGAGGTTCCCTAGATCGATCAGGAGGGAGCCTGATCGATCAGGGTCTTCACTGATCGGTCTGGTGACCGATCAGTGTCTGATAACTTTAATTGAATCGTTGTCAGATGTCTGATTTCGCTCTGATCTCTTCTGTTACTCTGCTAATTCCTTTTGATTTGATGTGCTAAGCTTCTGTTGAGTGTGCAAACATTACAGGGATGACTCAAATGAAGAAGGAGGCTCAACTGGAGACTTTTGCTTCATCAGGTTTGTCCGTTTTCCCTTCGTAGGATTCAACGGCTTCTGGCGCGGGCTGGCAACTGTCTGGTGCATCGGCGACTGACCTGAGGCTCAGCTGAAGTAGTTTCAGTGGACTGAGCCCAGTAGAGGTCAGTGGATCAGTGATGACGAAACTGATCAGAGGTTGCAGACGCGTCGGGTGAGCAGACACTTAAGAAGCTGGGAAGCAGAGGAGCGAAGAACAGATAGAAAACTAGAAAAGGGTTTTGCTGGGTTGTTTTTTAGCTCTCTGTATAGTCTTCATTCTTGAGCGCTTCTGTTGTATCCGTGTGAGCTTTCCTTCTAGTTGTCTCGAGGGCTTAACTGTTATTCTACTGAGACGCTTGTGGAGAGGTTACTCTACCGAGAAGGAGAAGATATTCTATCTGGAGTTCCGGGGCTTGATCTGCCGATGATCAAGGGATCGCCCACCTCACAGGCACGCCAAGGAGTAGGGGCAAGTTATCCCCGAACCTTGTACATCTTTGAGTTAGCGTTTGTTATTTCTGTTTTCTGTTTGTGTTCTTGTTTCTGTTTCTGTCTTCCGCTGCTAACCCTAATCGCAGAAATATGAAAAGTTCAAAGAAGCCAAAAGTTCTGTGTCTGGCTATTGACACCCCCCCTTAGCCATCCAAGGTCTAACAACATAAACGATGGGAGAGAAAGGAATCTTCAGGAGGGGAGTCGTTCGGAAGGAGGAAGAAATTGAAATTGAAGAGGAAGATGATGTCATAGTGACTGTGACTGGTGGAGTGTGATGTGGCGATGACGCCACTGCTTACAGAACATGTAGATGTTGCCCCATGGTTGTTGGCACTCTGGTTGTCTTCCTCAACAATCACAATAGGGTGGAGGATCCAAGTACATGAGTAGAGGGTTGTTGCAGGAGTTCCTCTTTGGTGACGAGCGACAACCATGGGAGCAAAAGGCTTTAATCGCGATTGCAAGGGGGCTCATGTACCTCCACAAGGATTGCAACTCCTTGATCATCCATCATCCATCATCCACTGTGACAACCTCACTACCAAGAGGTTCTGTGGCCATCTTGAACGTTGCTTTGTTGTGCCTCTTGTTCTCCACTTTTTTGTGAAGGAGATAAGAGAAGCGAGTGAAAGTGTTTGTGGAACGAGGCATCATCTTGATTGTGGCTGGCTAGTTAACCCACCCCCTCTACCTCGCCAAGGTTTGGTTGCAGCTCCAAGGAGAAATCATCAACCCCGTCGTCTCCATCATTCGTCTTGTCGTCGCCTTCCATGACACTTCTAGGATGACCATCGTTGCCCACCCCCATCCGCCACTGCATCCGTCGCACCGCCTCGGACTGATCATCATTGGTGCACAGATCATCTACGCTAAGGGTTCATATGGACTCTTTTCTAGGGTCTCTGCCACCATCCTCCATCAGACTCTTTACTCCAACTGCATGGACCTTTACGACGCGCTTAAGAAGCACTGGTCTGCTACCGCCGACAGTGGGTCCCACCCGCTCCACAGCAAGATCATGGCAATGACAGAGAAGGGACGGGAGGCTTGAACTGTTGCTTAGAGATGACGAGGATGATACGGAGAAGGTGTTGAATCTTCCAACGAGAAGTCCAAGAAGAAGGCGAGGGAGAACTTGAGGTTTCACGTGTGCGGTGTGGAGGAGATGGTATTGTTGGAAATTAAACTTGATTATGGATAGAGATAAGTATTATTTTGTAGATAAAATGAAGTTAGTGTGGATAGGGATAAAATTTGTTGAGTTGGCAAATAATGGATAGATGAAGTATAATTATTGATAGGGTTGAAGTTTCATTTAAGATAAAGATATCTAGATTCAATGTATATAGAGTTAGTATTTATCCAATAAGCTTACAAATATATAACTTTTTTATGAATAAAATCACGTTGAGTTGTTTAGTTTTCTTCTTCTCTTCTTTTCCACAAAAGTGCAACTTTTCTTCCATTTTTTTCCAACAAAGTGGTATCAGAGTTATGACAAATGGAGGTATGTTTTCCTTTCAAATTTCAATGCTCAAGGCCAGTAGTTATGATAATTGAAGTATCAAAATGAAGATGCTTCTTGGAACTCATGATGTGGGAAGTTATAGAGAAAGACTACAATGAGTCGATTGATGACTCGATGCTATCTCCAAGTTAAAAGGATAATCTGAGAGATTTAAAAAAGAGAGACATCTTCCTCATTTATCAAGCTTTAGATGAGAATGGTTTTGAGAAGATCTCAAGTGCTACTTCAGCTAAGAAAGCATAGGAAGATCTCCAAATCTCGTATCAGGAGAAGAAAAGGTAAAAAAAATATGACTTCAAACGTTAAGAAGTTAATTTGATGCTCTTCAAATAAAGGAAGGCGAGTTGGTATCAGATTATTTCATTTTCTAGCGTCTCTATCATTTTCAATCAACTAAAGAGAAATGTGAGAAACTAGAAGAATAACTATCATTGAGAAAATTCTTCGATCACTAGATTCAAGATTTGATAGTATTACAATCATCATCAAAGAGACAAAGGATCTACAAGCTATGATGATAGAGCAACTCTTGGTTTCACTACAATCCCATGAAGAAAAGAAGAAGATAAATGAAAAAATTACTCAACAACTTCTTAAGATTTCTCTTCAGCCAATTACTAAGAAGGATAGTAGCTTCTCTAGTAATAGAAGTCAACTTAGAAGAGGTCGTGGAAATGGACGAGGTCACACTAGTGAACAAGAATAGTTTCCTAACAACAACAATGAAAGAGAAGAACGTTCAATAAGAAGACGTGGAAGAGGGCACACAAACTCGAGGTACAAATCTCAAGTTAAGTGTTACAATTGTGATAAATTTGGATATTATTCTAAAGAATATAAAACACCCAAGAATAAAGTATATGCAAAAACAAACTATATGAAAAAAGAAAAGAAGAAGATGACACCCTATTGCTAGCATACAAAGATAATGAAAGAGACGAAGATACAATGTGGTATCTCAACACTAGTGCAAGTAATCATATGTGTGGAAAAAAAGTTTGTTCGTAGAACTTGATCAATCAGTTGGTGACAATATTTCCTTCGGAGATGAATCAATGATTGATGTGAAAGGCAAAGGTAAAATTTTTATCCACTTAGAGAATGGAAAACAATAATTTATTTCGAATGTTTTCTTTATGCCAAATATAAAGAGTAACATCCTAAGCATATGACAACTTTTGACAAAAGGATATGATGTTTATCTAAAAGATAATATGCTTGTGTTGAAAGATAATATTGGTTGTTGATAAGGTGCCTATGTCAAGAAATATAATGTTCTTGCTGATAAGGTGACAATATATCCTTCGGAGATGAATCAATGATTGATGTGAAAGGCAAAGGTAACATTTGTATCCACTTGGAGAATGGAAAATAACAATTTATTTCAAATGTTTTCTTTATGCCAAATATAAAGAGCAACATCCTAAGCATATGACAACTTTTGACAAAAGGATATGATGTTTATCTAAAAGATAATATGTTCGTGTTGAAAGATAATATTGATTGCTGATAAGGTGCCTATGTCAAGAAATAGAATGTTCTTGCTTAATATTCAGAATGATGTTGCTAATTGTCTCAAAGCTTGTTATAAAAACACCACTTGACTATGACATTTTCAATTTGGGCATCTCAATTTTGGAGAACTAGAATTACTTTCAAAGAAGGAGATGGTGAGAGAACTATCTTACATCAAACATCTTGACCAATTATGTGAAGCATGTCTACTTGGAAAGCAATTTAGAAAAGATTTTCCAAATGAGTCAAGTTCAAAAGCCCAAAAGCCCAAAAGCCGCTTGAACTTATACACACAAATGATTGTGGTCCGATAAAGCCAAGTTTACTGGGTAAGAGTAATTATTTCATTCTTTTCATTGATGATTTTTCTCGAAAAACTTAGGTATATTTCTTGAAGTAAAAAAATCGAAGGTTTTCGGCATATTCAAGAGATTTGAAGCTACGGTAGAAAAAGAGAGCACTCTCGAGATAAAAGCTATGCGATCTGATCAAAAAGGAGAATTTGCCTCAAAAGAATTTTAAGAATTCTGGGAAGCCAATGAAATACGATGACCACTAACAATTCCAAGATCTCCTCAACAAAATAAGGTGGCAAAAAGAAAAAAATCAAACCATTCTTGACATGGCAATGAGCATTCTCAAAAGCAAGAAGTTACCAAAGGAACTTTGGGCAGAAACGGTTACATACGGAATAAATTTATCCAACCAGTCGCCAACAAGGAGTGTGTGGGGCAAGACACCACAAGAACCATGGAGCGAAAGGAAGCCTGGGATTTCCCATTTAAATGTTTTTGGGAGTATAACCTACATTCATGTGCCTAACGAAGCAAGAAGCAAATTGGATGATAAAAACAAGAAGTTCATTTTTATTGGCTGTAATACTAACTCAAAAGGGTATAAGCTATACAATCCAAATACTGGAAAGACAATCATTAACCAGGATGTCATATTTGATGAAGAAGGAGAATGGAATTGAGAATCTTCAAATGAAAATTACAACTTCTTACTATACTTTGAAGAAGAAAATGTGGTGCACCAAAGGGTAAAGCAAACAAAAGAGGAGCCTACTATGCCACTAGTGACGCCAACATCAAGTACTCCATGAAATTCACTCACAACAACTTCAAGTGAAGATTCAAGTAAAAGAGTACCATGCTTTAGGAGTTTATATGACAGTTTTGAGGTAACTGAAAATCCAGACAATCTTACTCTATTTTGTCTCTTTGCCGATTGCGAGCTTATGAATTTCCAAGAAGCTATAAAGATCAAAAAGTGAAAAGATGCGATGGATGAAGAAATCAAGGCGGTTGAAAAGAATGGTACATTAGAATTAACTCTACTTCCTGAAGGGCATAAGGCGATTGGTGTGAAGTGGATGTATAAAATAAAGAAGAATGCTAAAGGAGAAGTTGAAAGATACAAAATAAGATTGGTGACAAAAGACTACAGTCAAAGATCTAGTATTGACTATGATGAGGTATTCACTCTCGTTGCTCGATTAAAAACTGTTAGAATAATAATTTCTT
Source organism: Boesenbergia rotunda (assembly GCA_024364735.1). Classification (NCBI taxonomy): domain Eukaryota; kingdom Viridiplantae; phylum Streptophyta; class Magnoliopsida; order Zingiberales; family Zingiberaceae; genus Boesenbergia; species Boesenbergia rotunda. Next base: position 472,141 of record JAGFNQ010007360.1, on the reverse strand, counting down.
TAGCAGCCCAGAATAAGTGGAGAATACATCAAATGGATATAAAATTTGCTTTCTTAAATGGAATTCTCGAAGAAGAAGTCTCAGATGACAAGAAGACAGTTCTAAAATTGAAGAAGGCTCTCTACGAGCTAAAACAAACACCAAGGGCATGGAATAACCGGATAAATAAGTACTTGCAAGAGAAAGACTTCATCAAATATCCTTATGAACATGCACTATACATTCGGAATAAGGATAAAGATATTTTGATTGTTTGCCTATATGTTGATGATTTAATCTTCATATGAAGCAATCTAAATATGTTTAGAGAATTTAAAGAAGTAATGATTAAGGAGTTCGAGATGATTGATATTAGACTCATGACATACTATCTAAGCATCGAAGTGAGTCAAAGGGAAAATGAAATCTTCATCTCATAAAAAGGTTATCAAAAGAAATATTAAAGAAGTTCAAGATGAATAGCAACAAGCTTATAAACACCCAATAGAGCGTGGAGTCAAGTTATCAAAGCATGATAAATGAGAAAAAGTTGATCTAACACTTCTCAAAAATATAGTTGGAAGCTTACGATACTTGATATGTACAAGACTTGATACCCTTTATGTTGTTGGACTTGTTAGCCACTACATAGAGGCTCTAACTATCATCCATTTTAAGATCCCTAAGAGAATTTTGTATTATATCAAAAGTACAACAGATTCTGGATTACTTTATTCATTATCTAATAATTTCAAACTTGAAGGATATAGCAATAGTGATTGGGGTGGAGATATGAATGATAGAAAAAGTACTACAAGATTTATATTCTTTATGAGAGATGCAACATTCATTTGGATGTTAAAAAATTAGTCTATTAATGTCATACTTTCTACTTGTGAAGTGGAGTACGTGGCAGCAACCACATTTGTTTGTCATGCTATTTGGCTCATAAATTTATTGAATGGGCTAAGTTTACGATAAGAAAAGACAACTAAGATTTGAGTTGATAACAAGTCTACTATAACACTAGCAAAAAATCTAGCTTTTCATGAAAGAAGCAAACACATCGATACGCGCTATCACTATATCAGAGAATGCATTATAAGAAAAATAGTGCAAATGGAATACATGAAGTCTCAAGATCAAGTTATTGATATCTTTATCAAGCCACTCAAATATGAAGATTTCATCAAGATGCGAAATTTATTTGAAATCGCAAAATTAAGTTTAAGAGGGGTGTTTGAAATTAAACTTGATTATGGATAAAGATAAATATTAGTTTGTAGATAAAATAAAGTTAGTGTGGATAGATATATAATTTGTTGAGTTGACAAATAATAGATAGATGAGGTGTAATTATTGATAGGGATGAAGTTTCGTTTAAGATAAAAATATCTAGATTTAATATATATAGAGTTAGTGGTTATCTAATAAACATATAAATATAAGTTGAGTTATTTATAATTTTTTCTTCTTTTCTTTTTCATAAGATTGCAATTTCTTTCTATTTTTTTTCTTTCAATAAGTCCTGCCTCTTGCTTTTCATCCGTCTATTGCTTCCGTCCTCGTGCTTCCGCCCGAATTTGAAGGGACTAAAAACAAGATAAAAATATTCAGATGATGAACTTGGAATCTATCCCCATGTTATTTTTTTTTATACGTGAACGGAAGAAAAGATGTTGACTTTTGTACAATAATATGTTTTTTAATTCAGTATTTGGAGTAAACAGGGCAATCAAATTCCGGAGCTCCCACGAACTTGGGCTAATTTGAGTGTCATGCAACGAACCTTCTCGAGCTCTCACGTACCCGAATGCTAGGTGTCGTGTACCATATCTTCCTTCTCGTTTTGGACTCGATCCTCAGGATCAAATCCATCCTACGACAAGGCCCACCTAGTCGCTCGATCATCTCCTCAAATCAATTTTGAATTATTCTGACATATCATATATTGTTACCATACCCCTTTGACACATTGGCACAAGTTACTACGATAGCAACTAGCATTCAATGAAAAACCCACATGTGATTCAGTGAACCTCTTTTGTTGTATTTGAACTCCTCCCTTCTCTGTCTGGTCCCGTTTTCTTCCTTTTCCATGCAATTTGTTAGTTTCCTTCTCTAACTTACTGTAGCATATATGGTTTCAATCTTGCTCATAAAAGTTTAGCCTTAATTGTATTTCGGGACCCCAAACCGTGTAAAATTTTTTATTTCATCCTTAGCTTCTTTCTTTGTTGTCAATGCATGTCTACCCCACTGCTGCTTCATGTGCGCGAGCTCATTGACTAAGGCTGATTCAGCCGCACCTTTTATCACTGCCTTTGTACTTGGCCAACCAGCTACAAGACACCACCTCATTAGGTGTCCTCTCCTGCAGCCTTACGAGTTTTACTCGCGTAACAGGCCACTGAATCGACAATTTCGTACTCTCATCATCCACTGCACCACCTTCACTGTCGTACCGTCCCCCATCAACCTTCACTTTCATTCAAAATAAAGCCCCGGACTGTGATACTGCAGCAGGACAGTCTATATAATCTCTCAGATATTCATAATTTTATTATTAATTACGATGCATTGCAGGTATTTCCTTTGATAGAATGATAAATTAAATTTCTGATGTTGAGCCACTTCTTATTATTTTAATGGTAGATGAGAAATTTTTTTTGTGGTTTAACCTGCCATTTGTTAGAAATTTTTATGAGGTTGAACCAAACGAATTAGTTGGTCTGAAAAATTAAATATACAATTTTAATTAAAATAATAATAATAATAATAAATAAATAAAATAATTAGTAAGAATTTAGTAACGAATCTAGAAAATTTGGAATCATTCCAAGCCATTTGAAAATTTAAAAGTTTGCTATATTTTGAATCAAGAGAGAATTCTAATAGTGGTAAAAATATGATTCATTTGCCCTAGCGCTCTCGGTAATCCATCTCAAGATTAACACTAATCCCGACCCAGCTTACATGTAGCGCGGCTCGTCAACCTGGCGCCCCGTCAAAGGGGTTAGGACCGAGGGTCCCATAAGTCTGGCAAATGGAAGGCTCAGGCGGGCGGCTCGGCCCGTTTCTTCGGGGTCGGTAAAACAGGCCCGACCGGGGACGATCACCGACCACGAGATTCCACCCCATAGTTCCCCAGGGCGAGGACCCGAGTCGGAGGAGCCCTGAGCTCAGAGCCGGCCCTAGGATGGTCATCCCCTGAGCTCAGAGCCAGCCCTAGGGTGGTCATCCTGGGGCAGCTGCACAGGGCCGACCTGAGGTGGGGCTTCCTTTTTAATAATTTTTAAATTTTTTTTAAAGTAATTGATAATGAATATATATTCATCCAAACAAAATTAATTATATATATATAAACGTAAATACTAACAAAATAATATAAAAATAAATTAAGAAGAATATAAATATAAATTTTAAAATACTATCTATTTTTTAAAAAATTATCCAAAAAACTGAAGACATTTTCCTCTTCTTCACCCACATATGTTAATAAAATTATTTTTATACCATCATTTTATTATTATTTTATTAAAATATAAAGATTTTTTTTGCATTAGGCCCTTTAAAATCTAGGACCAACCCTGCCTGAGCTAGAAGGGTACCGAGCCTTCAACCACCTCACTTCAAACCCAGTCAGGGTATTCCAGTCCCGGCACACCCTGACTCGGGAAGCACGACTATCCTCGGTAGTAGTGACCATAGAGCCCGAGTTCATTCCAAGCCGCCGGTTGGCACTGTCGTTCGAGGTTTTGTCGTGACTCACAGGAACACTTATTCCCTGACACAAGACTAGCAGAAGAAGTGCGGGGTTGGTGTAGACCTGGTACCATTCAAGCCCAAATCACGGATATCCCGTTGATATCTTGATCCCCTGTCACCCCGTACCACGACCACTTGCGTTCTAGTCAGGTCGAGCGGCGCCTGATGACGCACATTAATGAGCCGGCAATGCCCCTTGCCTTATTCGGGCATGCATCACCTCACCCTGCCAACACTGGCCACACCCTGCCCTGCGCTTGCTTACGGCATGGAGTGGCAGGCCGGGCAAAAACTGCCGGCTCCCCTGGCCATATAAGCCTCTCCGCTCCTCGTCGCCCAGGTACGCGCAATAGTTTTTTCAGCTACTGTTCCATTGCTTTCGCTCTTCCACCACCGGGGACTGACTTGACCGTCGGAGTGCCTTGCCGGGGACTTTTTTCGGTGGGTTCCCTAACGGTCTTTTTCTTGCAGATCAGAGCCAACATCAGCAGCTCGCGACCTTCGGGAGACCGCGTGCTCTTGGGAGTCCACATCGCTTCGCAACAGAATCAAATTTGGCGCTAGAAGGAGGGACTGTTCGCCTGATCGGAAGTGAACGATGGAAGATCCCAACCGAGTCATGATGACCGTCACACCCAAAGAGTACGAGCTCTTGATGGCTGCCCGAGCTCAGAAGACCCCTCAGAGACCTTCGCAGGTCGGAAGTCAGGCGCCCAGATTCCCCGAGCCGGCGACACTTAGACATTCAGGAGGTCGGGGGAGGCCTGCCCGACCTGAGGGTGGTTATGTCACGCCCCGAGACCCAAGAGCCGCTGATCCAATATAAAATCGGACAGCACCTCCCCTGTCCAGCGGACAATTTACACATACACACAGATAATATAACCTGTATACAATATATATATAGCACAACCACGCAGTTTAAAGGGCCTCAGGCCTCAGATATATGCAAAAACAACAGTTATATGGTTATAACTATCGAAAAACCAAATCCGAACTCACCTGAGCTGCCAGGGGGCAGGAACAAAGCCAAAACCGAACGAAGTCCAACATAGGACTCAAAAGTACAATACCTTCAAACAGAACGTGCATACATGTTCAAAACATACAGCGGAAGCATAGGAATGCTACAGGGTCCATAACAAAACAAGGAAAACCAAAAAGGGGCTCCTCGGGAGCTGGGGACTGGCGGCTCGGGATCTCCTCTCAGACATCAACCTGAAATAAATATATATATGGCAACGGGGTGAGTCCATAGCTCAGCGGATACCCAATAGATATGCATAGAAGGTTATACCAACAATAAGAGTTCAGCTAATACAGTCTCACAACAATAGTAGGGAAAACTAGTACTGAACATACCAAAGTAGATATATACCTGAATCCATCTAACCTGTATAGAGGGTAAGAAATACCAGAGGAAAACCAATAGACATATAAGCTCAGTTAGCAAGTCTCCAGAATATGCGATGTCAAACAAGTGCAGCAAATAAGTGCAGCAAACAATGCACAATGCAAAATATGCACATGGTGCAATGACATGTGTCACCCCCTAGTCCCAGTCAGGATTGTCCATAATGTCCGCGTGGGTGGAGCTGTGACAAACTGTACCCAGTCAGGACATGGTCCACAACGTCCGCGTGGGTCAGCATGCAACAATGCAAGGATGGTGCATGCCCCAAACATATAAAGCACCCTGATGCAATGACATGTGTCACCCCTAGTCCCAGTCAGGATTGTCCATAACGTCCGCGTGGGTAGAGCTGTGACAACCTGTACCCAGTCAGGACATCGTCCACAACGTCCGCGTGGGTCAGCATGCAATAATGCAGAGATGGTGTATGATAGATACACATACCTCCCTCCCAAGTCCTCAGTATACTAAGTCTCAGTCTGAAATCCTATAACAGGAAATACAGGTAACTTACAAGGTATACTGACCGGAAAACTACCAATCCCTCAAGGTCAAAGGCAGGAGATACACCACTATCTCTAAGCATATATATAGATATGACAATATCCGAGACTGTATGGAACAAACAGCATCATAACTCAGGGATAAACTACATGTATCCAGAACAGGCACAATAACTCAGAGATGAACACAAGTATCCAGAACAGACATAATAAACAGGGATAGCGTATAATCTTACTGCTATCTATAACAGTCTATGCATAATCACATGACAATATCAAAAGAGATAAGTCAAAGGGTACCCGCCTCAAAGTAGAAGTCCGTATACGTAGAGAACCTCCCGTCCAAGAAGTCCAGCACAAATCGATCAGTGTCCTGTATCAAAGGACATAAGCTTAGCTACAATACCTATGATACTTAGCTAAATAAGCTACCTCAAATAATTAGGGTCGTTCTAAACTAATAACATCCATTTAACTAACCCTTATCCAATCAGGTTGGAAACTACTCATGACACAAGTCAGAATCAAAAGCCAATTCAGATTTACAACAAGATATGTCACCTGATAACAACTCCGTATGAAAATCCAAAACCAATTGCCATCACCATTACATTTGATCACAACAAGAATTTCAAATTATATATATACTGATCTAAGCAAAATCCTAAATATATCCATGTTCAAATTGCATTATCTACCCCTAACCCATCACAACCCCTATCCCAACAACTCCTCCCACGTATCAAATCAACCTAAACAGGGATTCCCCAAAACAATACAAACTGAAAACACATTGATCCAAGGAAACAAACCTCACAGCAAACCCAACAGAACTATAAATCAAAGAAAACGCTATAAGGATCATGAATCATATTGCAATTCCCTTTAACAATCCATTGACATCTACTGATCTACAGAACCACAATTAGTCACGGATNTGTTAGTGATATTTACTTATTTAACGCTCTACTTAATGCTCCTGAAACTTGTATCTAAATCTTAAACTAGAATTTGCTTTTTATTCTTAATGATATTTGCTCATATGAAGGGGAGCCTTGGCGCAATGGTAAAGTTGCCGCCTTGTGACCTAAAAGGTTATGGGTCGAGTCCTGGAAACAACCTCTTACAAAGTAGGGTAAGGTTGTGTACAATAGACCGTTCTCTAGAATCCCGCATGGCGGAGCTTCATGCACCAGGTTGCCCTTTGATATTTACTCATATAACAGTCTACTTACCTAAAAAACTTGAAGTAGACCCGACCAAGGGCCGGGTCCAGCTTGGACCCGACCCGAGTCAACGGGTCGGGTGACCCGTTGACTCGGTTCGTCTGGTCGAATCGGAACCGGCCCGGCAGGATGCCGGGTCTGTTCTGGTTCCAGCCCAAGCTGAACCGGCGAGTCGAACTGCCGGTTCCAACGGCTTCTAACCGGCGGTTCGGAGTCGTTGGGATTTTTTATTTTTTTATTTTTTTTCAACGGTTAAGATCATTTGATCAATGACTATGATTTAGTAACCGTTATGATCCAAACTCTATAAATAGGGAGTTTATTTTATCATTTTTACACACATCTTCTTTACTCTCATTCAACTTTATATTCTCTACGCGTTTTCGACTCCCATCTTTTGACGACAATGGAAGGAGGTCACGGAGCTTCATCATCTCGATTTCGGAGGAGAAAAGAATAGTGCACGAGGATCCCGATATTCAAATTCAATTCACCGATGATAAAACCGAAGCTTAGCCCCACACCTTTCGATGCCCGAAACACAAGGAACAGTACCGATGCAATTACTTCTAAGGTTCGGGAAAAATCCTCCTCTAAAATCTTTTATTTTCACTAAATTTTTGAGAAGGTCACACTTTCGTCGGAAGCATTGCGTGCAAAATTTAAGCATTGCAATGCTTCCTACAAATTCCAAGCCGACGACGGCTATGGGTCGTTGAAACATGTAAGAAATGAAGCACCCAACAGAATATGGACTCGACCACTCTCAAGCACAATAATCAAGATTTTCTATCGGTAGTAGTATTGATTCTGGTTTATTTTTATATTCTGATAATAAATTAAGAGAATCATTAGCTAAATTTGTTTCAGTTGAACATCTTTTTTCTAGTTTTGGATCTAAATACACAATTGAAGATTTTTATAAAGAATTTTTTAATCCATGTGCTAAACGTGTTCCTAGGACTATACTTACTCGTACAATTAAAAGATTAGTAAAACAATGAAAAAAAAATTTCAATGATAAATTTAATAAATTAAATAATAAATTTTTTTTATGTTCCGATATTTAGAGTGATCATTGAGAAACTCATTCTTATATGAGGGTAACTTGTCATTGGATCGATAACTCTTGGATCCTACAAAAAAATTTATAGCTTATAGAGTTTTTGATGAATCACATACTGCCTATAACATTGCACAATTATTATGTTTAATTTTAGAAAAATATAGATTGACTTATAAAAAATATCATTAGATAATGCTAGTTCTAATACCGTTTATGTAGATGAACTAAAATTTGTTTGCCAACTTGTTATTGGTGGTTTATTTTTTCATATTCGTTGTGTATGCCATGTTTTAAATTTATTTGTTCAAGATAGATTAAAACTTTTAGAAAATAATATTAAATCAATTAGAGTCGCAATTTCATATTTATGGTTGCATCCATCTATATGATGAAACAATAGGGTAGGTTTTGCAAAGCTAATGGAATGAGACCTAAACAATTTCCACGTGATGGTCCAACACGTTGGAATTCAACATATCAAATATTACAAGATTCATTTCAGTATAAAGATTTATTATGTTTATTTTTTGCACAAAATAGTAATACTAATATATATTTATTTTCACAACAATGGAATATTTGTAGTAATATTTGTGAAATTTTAAAAGTATTTAACGATGCAACTGAACAACTTTTCGGTGTTTATTATCCCACTGCTAATTTAGTTTTAGTGAATTTTTCTAGTATAGTATTAGTATTAAATGTACATATTAATAATGAAGCTTTAACTTCTTGCATATTAGCTATGAAAACTAAATAGAAAAAATATTTTTGTTTTATTCCTGAAATTTATTTAATTGCATTTGCCTTAGATCCTAGATTTAAATTAGAAGTTTTATAAGAAATGCTAACTTTATATTATGACGTTTTAATTCCTATTAAAGATTCTTTTTCTCAGGATCTAGTTAATATTATATATAATATTAGAAATTATTTATATGATTTTTATAATCAATATTATATTAAATATGGAATACAAACTAATATTTCTGAGACATAACAGCCTACTAGTATTAATTTTAAACTTACAAAAGTACAACTTTTATTAAAAGAACGGACGAAACGTCCACGAGGATCCTTAAGTTCCACATAGGAACTTGAGAATTATTTTACGACTTATTTTGATTTTAATGAAGCAGATAGCGAAGATTTTGATATCTTAAAGTGGTGGTCATAGAAGACTCAAATCTTTCCTGTTTTCTTCATGATTGCCAAAGAAATTTTAGTATGTCCAGTGTCAGTTGTTGCTGTGAAGCAGACTTTTAGTGTTGGCGGCAACATATTAGATGAACGACGATCAACTATATCTCCCTACTCATTAGAAGCTCAAGCATTACTAGACGATTGGATCAGAGCCGAGAAAAGAATCCAAGGAATGCAACTTTCAGAAGATGAAGTCGAAGAATTTGATACCGAAGGAACGAATACAATGGGAACGGGAGGAAATGAAAGTGAGTGGTGTAAATTGTAAAAGGGTAAAAATATAAAAGAACTACGTGGGTTTTGATTCTCCTATACCTTAAAGAGATACGTAGACAACTTAAATAAGTACAAGTCTTTTTTTAAATAAATTTTATATTTTAATTTTAAATTTTAAATTTAAAATTTTTTAATATAATAATCTCGAATCGTCGCGAACCGTGAACCGGCGGTTTCGAACCGTGAACCGTAACCGTCTTGGGTGGTTAATGTTAAGGGTTGACCTCCAATGAACCGTCAAACCGGCGGTTCCGAACCATCGATCCGTCGGTTTCGAACCGTAGTCGGGTCTAACTTGAAGTTTCCTAAGTGACATGACCTAGGGGACTTAAAACTTTCCTAGGTGCCATGACCATGGATATGTGTGTCATTGGTTGAATGATTTGGATCCTCTTAGTTGCCTGGATGTTAAACTAAATCGAATTGTAAATATTTTAAAGTGCTCCTTACATTCTTGCTTTTTTCAGTTGTATTTATGTAGTGACATTTTTCTGGAAATGCTCATGCTTGAATTTTTGTACGTTGATATTCTTAATTATATTAACTTGACATTACGCTTACCTAAAGGCTTAAACTTTCCCAGGTGCCATGACCCTGGATGGATGACATGAATTTATTGATTAGCGTCCTCTTAGTTGTCTGTTCAAATCACACTTATTGGCAAGCATTTTAATGTGCTATGGGCATTCTCATGTTGTTCGAGATGTATTTACTTCCTGAAGTTTCTAGGACTCAAGTTTTTAAATAATAGGGGTCTTAGACCAGTTTTGGTCATATTGAAGACAGCATTGTTTGTGCTGGACCTTTGTGGAAGCATCTGTTTGTGGGTTTCTTGGGCTCTCAAGTATTGATGCTCGGAGAGAGCATGTGTGGAATTTGTGATCTGTGTGATGCCCCTGACCAGATCCAGTGCCAATGCCTTTGGCGCATTGACCATTTCTCTTGTGATATTGTTCCATTTTTTTGCTATAATATGCATCTACCAAGTTGCCCGCTTGCGTGCACAGATTCGGCAGAGGGGTTTTCTCCAGCTTGTTTTCTTTAATGGGCCCTGGGCCACCCGCATTTTTCTTGTTATACTTGCCGTTTGTTGGAGCTTAAGTGAAATTGCTAGACTAAGTTTCTTGAAAAGGTTGATCTTCAGCTTGACATGGCAGAGGAGTTTGTGCAAGCTTTACATCCTCTTCAATCTGGGGTTTTCAGAACCTTCTGTCTTTCTTACAATTATTTTCCTTCTACGCGCCTCATTGCAGAAGAGGGATTCAGGCACTCTGTCCCGGGGATGGAACAAGAAAACCATTGGTTATATCTTCATATACTGCCTTCCATATTTTATCATGCAACTTGCCCTGGCTTTTGCTGGACCCAAGCTGTTCCGCATTAATAAGAGTAGTGGACGGAAGGATAAATACTTCACAAAAGCTAATACCTTGATTGGAGATCATTGTGAATGCATTTATCCTCTTTTCAGCACTATTCTTTTAGGGATTTTTCATGCAGTCTTGATCAGCTATATCGTGTGCATTGGGATGCGGGTGTACTTATCAGTGGTCAACAAACAGCTTCTCCGGAGGCTCTATTGGCTGGTATCCTCTGTTATTTTTTCTCTTCCAGTGAGGGTGCTTCTCCTAGGTTTCTCTGTCCTACCTCAACCAGGCAACCTGGCATATGAGCTGATTGTATTCTTGGCCTTTCTGATCATGTTGTTTTGCACAGCGATTGGCATCACTACACTTGTCTACTTGCCAGTGGCAGATTCTATGGCTCTGGGAAGAAATCTGGAGGATAGAGGAATGGTTGACTTGCCATTTGATGACTATTACAACGACAGTGCATCATTTGTGGCCAATCAGAGCTACAGTCGAGACACTAGGAGGAGCTCTGATGTGTCTACAAAGCCTGGCTCAATTTCATTCAGAACAATGATCAAGGATGACCCTCCTGGCTCGGATGGCTTAGATGAGATCAGTTTGTCCTTCCCTTTGCATATTGGTTCTCCCTCAGGTTCTTCTCCAACTCCAGCAAGGCCGACGCTTCCACTTAGAGAAATCCCTAGATGTTAAGAAGGACTTCAAATGTGCCTTCCATTTTGTACAAATATTTTTCAAATTTTGGATGTATAATTGTGCCATTCGCTATCTTATTTCTTTGGTTGTTGTCAAGTCTGCTCAAAGTTCATTTCAACCAAAAGATATTTTGTTTATTGGAATTTTACCTTTTCCTTTTAGTTCAATCAATCGATGAATCCATTTCTCATGATGTTTGGATCAACTATTTCAGTGGATTTGAATTTAGGTTTCAGTTTTTATTTCATTTTATTTCTGAGTCCATTTTGAGGTGATTTTGGTTCAACGGCTTTTCTTATTTTCTGACTATTTTTAAAACTATTAATGTGATTTTTTCCTTCATGTTTTACATTTAAGCCATAAAAACATGTTGCCAAATTTCAGGCGCTTTTTGACCTGTTGAAGGTCCTTATCACTAACTGCTGATGTCTTCGAATGCATGTTTATGCTTCATTTAATTACTTGGCGGGTCAACCATAGTTGCAGTAGAATTATACAGGTCTACTTCGGTTGCTTTGTAATCCTTTCCATGAATTAGGTTTATTTCAGGTCGAATTGCAATTCATTCGAAAGCGAGAGAGTTTTGGAAGTTTTTCAGTTTCTGTTAATTATCTCAGTGAGTGATAAATCAGTACCTACAAGTTTATGTTTTTTTTATAATTCTGGTATTTTTCGATTTTTCAAACTAATTAATTCCGGTGGTAATCAATTTGACCATGACCACTACGAATCGATCGAGGTTCTTAGAGTTATTATCTATACAAAATTTCCTATTGGCCACTAAAAATCGATCAATGTTCTTAGAATTATTATTTTACTAGAAAAAAATATCTATAATATATTATAGTTGAAATTTGATCCTTATTTGATTAATCTTTTGAAAGATCTAACCACTCTATAATTATTTTGGGGGCTAAAAATTCATATTTTTATCCTATGGAATAGGTGGTAAAAAGATCATACATTGATCTCGGACACCTTATATTGATTCTATAATTATTTGTAGAGAAGTAAATTATGAGGGCTTTGTGTTTGATGTAGTGGCCGCCATGTATAAGGGAGATCAGGAACTCAACAAATATTTTATTACTGATAATTGACATCAAGATCTCATATGGTAAATACTTATGCAGTTGAACCATTCTATGGAATATGATCTTTGATGTGGTACTCATCTAGTATGTAATCAAAATGATATTAATAATGAAAAAAAATGCAGCTCCAGAAGCAAGCGGCTCAGATGGAAAATGTGAAGTGTTCATCAGTTGGTGTAATTGGTATTGGCATTGATGTTTGTTGTAATTGAGTTTGAGGTCAATTTTTAGTAGTATACAAATATTTTATTGGATGTTTGATCTCTCATATAAAAGATGATTGTATTAGGGTAAAATATCTTTCATGATTTATCTTCTTTCAAAATGTATGAGATTGTTTTGGAAGGATAGTTAGGATGACGATTATATCTTTTATTGTAATTAGATGCAAGAAATGAATCGAGGAACAAATGCAGACACCCTTCGTGTGATCATGCGTGAAAGGTGTCTATATTTGTTCCTTTGTTCGCTTCTTAGAATTGAATGTTGGTGGCTGACTTATCATCACCATCGTCTGAGTCCTGAAAATACTTAGTCCTTGTTAGCAATATTTTTAGAGTAGGATTAGGTGCATCATGTCTCCTTTCCTTTCCTGCAGAAAACCTATATTCATCTTTTGCAGCTTGAAGACCATAGAAATCCATCATTATGTTCATCACAAGAATCGTCTATTCAATCAATTTGGCTGCAATGATATTTCATTTGGAAGTTCTATTATGTCTTCCCTCTTCTTTGATTACATGGAACAATTAATATGGTATTGATTTTTAAAAAACATTATCACAACTTAAACACACCAGCCACCACTGTGGTGTTGATTTTTAAAGATCCAACACCAGCAAAGTGGTGCTGATTTCAATCTCGGTGCTAGTTTTTAAAAAACAATACCAAGGTTGGTGCTAGTTTTTAAAAAACAATACCAAGGTTGGTGTTGAATTGTAAAGACCAACACCAACACTAGTAACAAGGTGTTGTTGGTCTTTTTAAAGACCAACACTAAGTGGTGCTGGTTTTCAACCTAGTATTAATTTTTAAAGACTAGTATCACCTTGATATTGTGTAGCGTCTTTAAAGACCAACACCAGTAAAGATAGTCCAGCACCAAGGTGGTGCTGGTCTTTAAAGATATTAAGGGTGTGTTTGGTTGGGGGTTATCCTTGATAATCTTGGTTATCCATCCAAGGTTATCAACGAAAATCTTGTTTAGTTTACATAATGAGCGATTCTCAAGTAATGATCAATGCCCGACACGTCAGCAAAAGGGGCATGCAACCCGGAATCGAAAAATTTAGGAAAGTAAGGTTTTTCTTGATTTCGAGATTATGAAACTTATCATTCCAAAATTATCCTCCAATATTTACATTTAAGACGAAAATAACTATTACAATTTATTAAATTCTGGAAGCATTATTGGCGGCCGACAATCGCCGCCGGCGACCAGTTGCCAGTGGCCGACGATCGCCGTCAGCGATCAGCGCCGACAGTCGGCTGGTAGCCGCCGGCGATTGGCGATCGATGATCGGTCGACGTTGACAGCTTGCCACTGATCGCCAACGGCCACCGATCGCCGAGGGCCACCGCCGATCGTCGAGGGATGCCGCTGATCGCCGATGGCCGCCGTTGATCGTCGATCGCCGACCGCCGACGTTGATAGCCGGCCGTTGGCGTCGACAGCCGACCGCCGGTGTTGGACACCGATAGCCTACGCGGACACCGACGGTCGACATTGACGTCGATGTCGATGTCACGGACGAATATTTTTTTAATTTAATATTTTAATTAAAATTTTAATAAATTTAATAAAAAATTAAATAAATTTAATTTAAAATTTAATAAAATTATCTAAACAAATTCTAAAGGGTAATACGGTAAAATATTATATTATTAAATACTATTAACTCCAAACAAATAAGATTTTATTTGATTACCTAAATTGAACCAAATAATTTCAGGTTATGTTTCATTCCCCATTACCTTGGTTATGTGATTACTTGGTAATCACATTACCAAGGTTATATATCATAACTTGAACCAAACACACCCTAAGTGGTGTTGGTTTTTAACCAAGTACTGATTTTTTAAAGACTAGCATTACCTTGATGTTGTGTGCTAGTCTTTAAAGATCAATACCAGTAAAGGTAGTCCAGTATAAAGGTGGTGTTGGTTTTTAAAGACCAACACCAAGGCAGTGCTAATTTTTAACTCGGTGCAAGTTTTTAAAGATTAGCACCACCTTGGTACTGATCTTTAAAGATTAGCACCATTTTGATATTGGTTTTCAAAAATACTTTGATGCTCTCTCTTTATACATCATTGCTTTTTTTTAAAATTAACATCAAGGCACCAAGTTATTTTTTTTTTAAAACAATATCAAAGTGTTGTTTTTTAAAAACTAACAATAAAGTACCCCTGAGTTTTAAAAACCAGCACCAGCACCACCTTGGTGTTGGTCTTTAAAGACCAGCTCCTGGTTAAAAACCATCACCACTAGAAGACCAACACCAAGGTGGTGCTGTCTTTAAAAACCAACACCAGATTAAAAACTAGTACCTCCTAGTGCTTAAAGACCAGTAATAAGGGTGTTGGGTGCTGGTTTTTAAATACCATCACCACATCACCACCTTGGTGTTGGTTTTCAAAAATTAGCATCACAGTGGTGGTTGGTGTATTTAATTTTTTAAATACCAGTAAAAGTGGTCCAGTACCAAGGTGGTGTTGGTTTTTAAAGACCAACACCAAGGTAGTGCTAATTTTTAACTCGGTGCAAGTTTTTAAAGATTAGCACCACCTTGGTACTGATCTTTACAGACTAGCACCACTTTGATATTGGTTTTTAAAAATACTTTGATGCTCTCTCTTTATACATCATTGCTTTTTTTTTTTAAAAAAATTAACATCAAGGCACCAAGGTATTTTTTTTAAAACAACATCAAAGTGTTGTTGTTTTTTAAAAACTAACAATAAAGTACCCCTGAGTTTTAAAAACCAGCACCAGCACCACCTTGGTGTTGGTCTTTAAAGACCAGCACTTGGTTAAAAACCATCACCACTAGAAGACCAATACCAAGGTGGTGCTAGTCTTTAAAAACCAACACCAGATTAAAAACTAGTACCTCCTAGTGCTTAAAGACCAGTAATAACGGTGTTGGGTGCTGGGTGCTGGGTGCTGGTTTTTAAATACCATCACCACATCACCACCTTGGTGTTGGTTTTCAAAAATTAGCTCCATAGTGGTGGTTGGTGTATTTAAGCTGTGGTGCTAATTTTTTTAAACCAACACTACAATGATAGTTACATGCAAAGAAGGAAGAGATACTTTTATTTTAATTTAAGAGGGAAAAGATAAAAATTATTGCATGTAGATGAGAAAGGGATTAAAAAAAATTAGATTTTGGACGTGTTAAATTGGCCACATTAGACGTCGCCCATGCTAGCTCACCTAAGGTATGCAAGATGTCATCGACGGTCACTCACCTAAGGGCATACAGGGTAATATTCTTATATATGTATATATATAAGAATGTTAAAAACCAACACTAGGTTAAAAACCAGCACCACCTGTTACTAGTCTTTAAAGACCAGCAACAAGAGTGTCTTAGTGTTGGTCTTTAAGACCAGCACAACCTTAGTGTTGGTATTTAAAAACTAACACTACAACAGTGGCTAGTGTATTTAAGCTGTGATGCTGATTTTTAAAAATCAACGCATAGTGATTATTAAATACAATTAAAGGAGAGAGAAAAAATTATTTTAAGAGAAAAAGAGAAAAGTTATTACAAGCAGATAAGAGAGAGATACAAAAATTAGATTTTGATTGCATGCATATAATCACTCACCTAAGAATGTCTATATATATATATATATATATATATATATATATATATATATATATATATATATATATATATATATATATATATATATATATATATATAAGGCTGATAGCCTACGCGCCTTCGTGTGTGTGACTGTGCACGACACCATGGTCAAGCCGCTTGGATTCTATCCATGTGACCCGATTTCAATTTTTTTTTAAATATCTGTCAAGGTACTTTGATTCAATCTTGGTACAATATTCAATTTTTTTTAAAATTATTTTTATATTTAAACCCTAAATACCTATAATATATCCCGTAAGTATTTAAATTTTTTTATCTTAAACACTATAACCCAATAGGGTTTAAGCAGCTCCTAGTCAGACATCCGCAGCACTACGACCAGACCTACTCACCCGGGCATCCGCAGCACCACGAGGCAGTAGGGTTTAAGCAGCTCCTGGTTGGACATTCGCAGTACCATGACCAGGTCTACTCACCTCGGGCATTTGCAGCACCGCGAGGCAGTAGGGTTTAAGCAGCTCCTGGTCGGGCATCTGCAGCACCACGACCATGTCTACTCACCTCGGGCATCCGTAGCACCGCGAGACAGTAGGGTTTATGCAACTCCTGGTCGGGCATCCGTAACACCACGACCTGGCCTACTCACCTCGGGCATCCACAACACTGTGAGGTAGTAGGGTTTAAGCAGCTCCTGGTCGAGCATCCGCAGCACCATGACCAGGCCTACTTATCTCGGGCATCTGCAGCACCGCGAGGTAGTAGGGTTTTAGTAGGCAAGTACTCGGGGGCCTTTAAGTAACATTTCATTTGCTTCTTTGTTTATTGAAACTGCAAGGCAGTGCTAACAAGAATACAAGTTCATTTGGACAACTCAAAATCTCATCGAGTACGATAGGGTCGGAGGTGATTGGCATGCCATGGTCTCTCCAGCCTCTTGTTGGTGCAGGTAGCACCTAAGTCAAACCTGGGTTTTGATAATGGCAAAGGGTTCAAGAGTTAAAATGTTATTGTTATCTAATGTGTTTACTAAGTGTGCAGGAAAGAAGCCCTAGGCACACTAGGCAAGAAGTCCTGGCAAAGGGCTGGGCAAAGAAGACCTGGTCAAGGGGCTGGGCACCAAAGACCTGCTCGGAAGGTGGGCACTAAGTCCTGGTCGAGTACTGGGCACGAAGACCTAGTCAGGTTGATCGGGCAAAAGTCCAACCGGAGGAGCCGGTTGGCAAAAGGTAAATTCTCCTGAGAGGAGTAGGTGAGGACGCGTTCCCCGTCGAGGGAACAGTAGGCGTCGGTTCGACCTAGGGTTCCATTTGGGAGACCCGAAGTCAGAACCAAGACAACTACGGCTGTAAAAATAGACTAATATTCTTGCCTTGTTTGTTGTGGAACTAACCTTGGATGCAGGGACCGAAGGAGTGTGTTTTTGCAGCTCAGAACGCGCCAAAGGAGAGGGGCATGCAGCTAGGCTAGGCGCCCGGGAGGTCCCGGGCGCCCAAGGTCAAAGCCAAACAAGCTATTAAGCAAGAATTGCTTCGAAACAACACTGGGCTAGGCGCCCGGGAGGTCCCGGGCACCCAAGGTTAAAGACAAAGAGGAGTCGAAGCAAAATTAGCCACGAAGCCAGTGGACCAAGTCAAGCTGGGCGCTCGGGAGGTCCCGGGTGCCCCAGTCAGCTCCGAGGCCGATTCTGAAGGGATAAGCGCTGACCGAGCTGCGGATGAGGTTTCTCTGATCTGAAGGCACGTGTCAGGCGCCCCCGGCGAATCAGCGCCCCCAGGAGCACTATAAAAGGGGCTCGACCCCTAGGCTTCAAAAAGACAATTTTCCAACGCCTCTAAGCTTTTCGTTCAAGCGCTCTGCTCCGGCAAACTCCGATCTCGACATTCTAGCGCCGATGATGACCCTCTGCTCTGAAGTGCGATCCACACCGGGTGTCAGTAACTAAAAGTGTGTTCGTTTATTTACTGCACTACTATTGTATCAAATTCTGTAAATCTTTGCGCTATTATTGAATTGTCCGCAATAAACGGTCAAGGACCGTGGGCCTTGGAGTAGGAGTCGACCGCGACTCCGAACCAAGTAAAAAATACTTGTGTTCCTCGTGTTTGTTTTTAATTCCGCTACGTATTTTCTCTTAAGTCTTATCCAAAAAAGTTTTCACGATATTCACCCCCCTCTATCGTGTTTCTCGATCCAACAAGTAGTATCAGAGCGGGGTAGCTCAAACTTGGTGCAACCACCAATTTGGAAATTTTTTGGATTTTTACGAAGTTTTTAATTTCTTTTTCCATCGAAGTTTTTATCGTTAATCGAGGTTGATGCAACAACACTCGATAATTTCTTTTAAATATCTTATTCCTACACTGCTAATCCAAGACCAAGTCTTGGGACAGTTTTTTTTCGTTGTTATTATTTCAGAATTTCTAAATGGCCATGCAAGAGGATTTTAGTACAGCCAGACCACCACTCTTCAGTGGGGAGGATTTCTCCTACTAGAAGAGTCAAATGGAAGTCCACTTGAAAACTCAAGTGGACATGTGGATAATAATCCAATTTGGTTTGGAAATCCCAAAAAATGCTGAAGGAGTGCCACAACCTTACACCGAATGGGACACCTTGCTAAAAAGAAAGATCGAGGCTGATGCTAAAGCTACCCAAACACTCCAATGTGGTCTAACCAAAGAAGAGCTGAACCAGGTGGGACCATTCAACAGCGCAAAGGAACTATGGGGTATGTTAATTGAATTGTACGAAGGAACCTCCGACACCCGAATCAGTAAGAGGGACCTACTGCTAAACAAGCTATACACAATTAAAATGGACGACGGCGAGTCAGCAGCCCAGCTCCACGCCAGAATCCAGGAGTTGATGAACGAGCTACATACAATCGGTCACAAGGTAGAAAACCGTGACCTGATCAGGTATACCCTTAACACTTTCCCGAGAAATACTTTGTGGGCATCTATGGTAGATGCGTACAAAGTTTCAAGGGATCTTTCCAAAATAAAATTAGATGAGTTATTTTCTGAACTTGAATTACATGAGCAGACTAACTGCACCTTGGTCGAGAAAGGCATTGCTTTTGTTGCAGGTAAAACAGGAAAGATGGTCAAGAAGAAGCCTCAACCTGCACCCGAGTCTGACTCAGACTCAGACTCAGAAGATAGCGAAGGAGATCGACCCAAGCTGGTTCGACTTGCCCGGAACTACTACAAAGAATTGAAGAACCAGTCCAACAGAAGAAAAGCCAGCTGAAAGAAGGAGGATCCGGCGAACCATCCAAGAACAAATCAAGTGTGACCTGCTTCGAATGCAACAAGAAGTGACACTTCAAATCGGAGTGCCCTAATCTGAAAGAAGCCAAGAAGACAAGAAGGAAGAAGACCCTTCAAGCAACGTGGGATGAGTCTTTATCCAAAGAAGAAGAAGAGGCCCCACAATCGAACCTGTTCGCCTTGACTGCATCCAAAGACATCGATACCGAATCAGAATCGGAGCCGGACGACGGAAAGCTCACTATATCAGAAGACGAAAAAATCACTGTAAGTGGTTAGTCTAAAGCAGAATTAGCTGAATTAATTGCATACTTATCTAGTAACTTGGCGAAAGCCAAAATTCGAGTTGAGTCTCTCCGACAGGAAGTAAAACTCCTGAAAGAGGGAGCTGACTCTAGATCCTTAACTGAGAAGGTTCAAGAAGGAACCTCTACTCAAGTTGAAAAATTTGAGAAAGAGAACTCCTCCTTGAAAACTCAAGTCAAGGACCTAAGAGCAGCTTTGGAATGATTCACTTCGGGTTCCAAGGGTCTTGACATGATCCTTGGAAAATAGAAGTCCATTCTAAATCGATCCGGGTTAGGGTATCAAACCAAGTCTAGACAAAGGTCATATTATACTGTATTGAATCAGTCTAGACCCAAAGTTCAGGCATGGGTACCCAAACTTTGCCTGAACAACCAAGCTGGACCAAACCAGTATTGGATCCCCAAGGACAAGATTCATATCTTGCCTAATCATTACCGTGGCTTTAGTCCAGGGGGAACCAACCTAAAAACTATTTTTATAGTTAAATAAATTTTTTTTCTTAGTGTAAAATTGCATGATTGCTTGTTTATTTATTTTCTGCAATTTACCATGCTTAGACCTAGGATTGGTTAGATTAAGGACAAACCGATTAACTGAAATTTGAACAACATAGTATTGGGTGGAGGTGAGATGATAGTACGTTAGGGAAGCCATTCTGGCAGAACTAACCGAAGCTACCGATCCAAGACCCAAACTAGTTAGACTAGAATCTCTCAAAAAGTAATTTTGAAAATGAAATTTCACTAAAAGGTTTTGTCAAGGAAAGGGTTGATGATCCAATAAGGCTACGGCTAAAGAAGGCCTTGTGCCTCGCCAAGACCTGGAAGCCGATTTTTGAAATTCAAATTCAATTTACTCTTTGTCAAATTTGAATCTAACACAAATTTCAGTTAATCTTAGATTCAATAATTTCTTTTACAAAATAAATTTAAAATAAATTATTTTCAAAATTAATTTAACTTTTCAAAATTAATCATGATTTTTTAAAATAAAATCTGTACTTCTATTAAAAACTGTCTCACAAAAACCCATATGTTAACGTGATTGATAACTAGATACCGGGTGAGATAGTTAGGACTTAAGTTAATGACAAATCTAATTTCGGTAATGTTGAATTTGGAATTTAATTGTCTTGATTATTGGTTGGTCATTAGAGTCAAATCAGGTCAAAATAGTCAAACCTGGTAAAATAGTCAAATTGGTCAATGGTCAAACGACAGTCAATCCGGGCGCCCGTGACCCCTCGGGCGCCCCCCTTCCCTTTCTCTTCGACCAAGACAGCAAAAGCTGTCAATACCTAGCTAAGCTAGGCGCCCGAGACCTATCGTGTGCCTAGACCTTTAAAGTCAATTCCGGGCAGCAAAAGCTGCCACACATGGCAGCTGACCCTAGGCGCCCGGGTCCTCACGGGCGCCCCCATGGATAGTGTCATAACCAAGAAAGCTGCATCTGGCAGCTACCAGCTGACTCCAGGCGCCTAATCCCTCCCGGGCGCCCGACCAAGCCCTATGAAAGGCCACCGAGACCTCATTCACTTGCCACACCAAAACAAACTCTCTTCTCCAACTCTTCTACTTCCTAAGGCATCCGAACTACCCTCTCGTGCCCCCGAATGCTCCACTTCAACCATGCATCCCCGGATGGCTACCCGGTATCAATTTTTCATGCATTTTTAATTATTTTCTTTTAGTTATTTCGCTAAATGCATATTCCTTATTATGTTAGAAAACGCCATACTATTCAACCCAACCCCAGGCCCGAACCTAGCCCTGACCCTAGGTTTCCGACCCTAGAACTATTCAATAAGTTTGCTAGGACGACCTATAAACCCATCAAGACAAGCTTCTTGAATAGGCAGTTTTTCACTCAATCATGTCCAGTAGCCATGGACGTCATTAACTTCTATCAACTTGATCGACTTGTTTTTTGCACTCATCCTGTAAATACAACCCTATGTGCAGAATTTTACAACAATTTAGTAAGACAAGATGATCTTAGCTATATCACCACTGTACAAGGAATGCCCTTGACTATCACGCCCTTGTTGTTTAACAGATTCCTTGGACTGCGAGCTTCCCAGTCTACTTTCTGCTGTTACCCTCCTAGAGATCCTCCCTTTGCTCCTCCCTACTCTCATATTGATCTGGACACCCTTCATTCATATTTCTATAGAACTGCCCGAAACCCCCTGGTTAGTCGGTTTCAATCAGTAGATCTCCAGGTCTAGGATTACGCTCTTTATAGAGTTCTAGTCCGTTGCATTCTTCCCTTGACCACTAGGGACGTCACGACCATGCGACCATTCCATACCTTCCTGCTGTATGCATTGATCCATCACTTAGATATAG
This sequence comes from Boesenbergia rotunda, assembly GCA_024364735.1. Lineage (NCBI taxonomy): Eukaryota > Viridiplantae > Streptophyta > Magnoliopsida > Zingiberales > Zingiberaceae > Boesenbergia > Boesenbergia rotunda. The sequence goes on along the minus strand of JAGFNQ010007360.1, from coordinate 449,778 downwards.
ATATTGGACTTCAGATATTTCACACCATTCTACATGCATCCAGTGTCACTACTCAGGGTCGGGTACACACCCCTTATTGCCACATCATTACCTCTCTTCTTCATCATCACGGTTGCGACATTACCGACGGAGAGATGACCTCGATGACTGAGTTTGACGAGATTGGGTATAGAAACTTCTCCCTAGCGGGCATAGATGTCTCGGGCACCGGGGTTTTATCATGGAGACGTTAGCGAGCCGGAGTCCAAATCGATTCTGATGAGGAGGTAGAGGTTGACGTCGCAGATCTCGCTGCCGAGATCCGAGAGTAGATGGACGAGCCCCCACCGCCGACGCTAGACGAGAGAGTGACACGACTTGAGACAGAGATTCATAGCCTTCGAGAGGAAGAGGAAGCCCACTACATCGAGATAGTCGACGCGATTCGGGCAGAGCATGATGTAAACCAAGCTTACCATAACGAGCACATGGAAGCTATTCTAGCCGACCGCCAAATGAGAGATGCACACCACACTGAGTACATGGATGCTCTTCGAGCCGAGCATGAGGCAAATCAGGCCCGACATGACGAGATGATGTCTTCGTTCCAAAACTGGTAGCCCGGTCCATTCTTCCCTCCGGGCCCCTCCTCTTAGACTCCAGATGACCTCAGTTGATTTATTGTACTATTGACTAATGTTTGACTCGTGTTTTGACTACTCTGGTCCTCGCTTTGACCAGTTGACTTCTATGCATATCTTGTAGTTGTTTACATGATTAACTTCCTTTTATCAAGTACTAAGTTAGGGTTATGCTTGGTAGAATAGGACTGCTCTAATTATATTGTTTTTCAAAAACTGTTTTATTTTCTGCAAAATCATTTATTTATTTTCATTATGTTATTTAAAATGATTTTTTCGACTTAGTTTTTTTTAAAAAAACTTTCCCCTTCAAAACTAGGGCTTTTTTCGCAAATGGACTTAGCCTAGGCCCTAACCCTAGAACTGCATCCACCTATAGATCTAGAAGCCAGCATCTCACAAGTACCTTAGGGTACTTTTGATTGATAACCTAGAATGGGTTGAGATGCTTAGGTCTTTGCCTTGATTCAAGATGCTTAAGTCTGTGCATCTGCAGTAATGGGGGCACTAAATACCAATCAACAGTAATCAAGTTAAGTGTCAAGCTTAGAAAATCTAACTTGATCAGATCACATAACTTGACTAACCCTAGTGAAAGCTACTGTTTATGATAGTTAGTAAGTAGCTAATTAGGTTAGACAGGACCCGAAAGCAGAAATTCAAATTGATTTGGTCCAGTTTAAATTTAAGAATTGGTTCAGTACATCATCTTACCTTGATTACTCAGTTTCAATGCTATATTTTTTGCTATATTTTTTGATGTATGGCAAAGGGGGAGAGATTGGAAAGGAGAGAAAAGAAGGTTTCAAAATTTATTTTTTTTGAAAATTAAATTTTTTTTCAAAACTCTTATCTCTTTTTTTTTTTCAAAAAGTAATATTTCTAAGTACTTAAGCTCTATTTGAAAAAATATTTCTAAGTACTTAAACCTATTTGAAAAATATTTCAAAGTACGTAAACTGTTTAAACTGCTTTCTAAGTATTTAAACTGCTTGAAAATTTTCTAAGTGTTAAAACTTCAGAATAAGTTTAGAAATTCTTTAAATGCAAAAACTAAGTATTTTGGAAGTTACTTTTCGAAATTACTTGCTTTCAAAAATTATTCTACTCTAAATCTTTGGTTGAAAATTTTCTAAGTGTAAATTTCAAATTCTCCTGAAAATTTTCCAAGTGCCTAACTCAAAATATTTTTTGGAAAATACTTTCTAACTTAAAACCTTTTCTTGAAAATTTTCTAAGTATTGAAAACCTAAAAAATGTTTCACTTTAAGACTTAGAAACTTTTTCAAAAACCCCATGAACTTTTGAAAAACTTAGGGGGATATTTCTTCCAGGGGGAGGAAAGTAACTTTGTTACTACATATCTGTATGATTAATTTAACTTTTTGAACAGAGTTGCCATAAATCAAAAAGGGGGAGATTGTTGGTGCAGGTAGCACCTAAGTCAAACCTGGGTTTTGATAATGGCAAAGGGTTCAAGAGTTAAGATGTTATTGTTATCTAATATGTTTACTAAGTGTGTAGGAAAGAAGCCCTAGGCACACTAGGCAAGAAGTCCTGGCAAAGGGCTGGGCACCGAAGTCCTGGTTCGGGGAATTGGGCACTAAGACCTGACCGAGGGTTGGGCACCGAAGTCCTGGACTTAGGGTTTGGGCACGAAGTCTTGGTCCGAGGGACTGAGCAACTTAGCTGAGCGATGACTAAGGATAGAAGTAGAGACGGGTCGGGGTTCGGGCGTCTCGAGATCCGGAAGTATCGGAAGCTAAGCTAATGTCCACCCGAAGGACTGGGTGGCAACCGTCTCCTGAAAGGAGTAGGTGAAAGGCGCGTTCTCGGGGGTGGGAACTTGCGTTGGTTCAACCTAGGGTTTCATGGAAATCCGAAGTCCGAACCAAGTCCTTAATGTTAGTGATATGAGAAAAGTGTCCTAAGGCAATCGTCTTATGATTGTAATCATTTATTTTAATAAATGAATATTCACTATTTGAGTATACATATTTATGTATTTGATTAAGATCTTAAACTCATTTACTGAATGTCCGCAATACAATTCACAGCATGAGAGAAATTGTGATGAATTCACAACTAGTGATTATCTCTACATGTGCAATTGTGAAGTATTGAAATTGTCCCTAGTCGATAAATTGATAAATACGGACACTATCAATTCTGTTGAGACTAGCATGAGTTATTCTCTAATCAGCTGATTCTCACTGGCTGGTGACATTGGGATGTCCGGAGATAAACATGAATGCTAGTTAAGGGAACTAGTTCATTGGAGTGACTAGCTGTTAGACTTCATATGGTAATCTACATATAGATATGTCAATGAAGTTCTTACTGCAGCTTAAGTACGATGTTCCATTGACTTGCGGTGTTCAAGTCATCTTGGTCATGAAGACTTATACTTTGACATCTTAAGCAAGTATCTCCAAGGAGGTGTGGACCCAGGATGGTTGGGTATATGCCGAAGTGCCCGAAGATGTTTGAACAGCCTACAAAGGATTCACCACTCCTTGCGAGGGGATGTATACCCAAGGCCTATCGTCGGATTGTTACTCGAAGCCTCTGGCCAGAGCATGACATGTTCAGAGTATGAATCTCTTAAATACATGAGAGTAATTAGAATCCGTAGGACGAGAGAACGTTACTTGGGCTAGGTGTGACGTAGTCAGCCTAGTGGGGACTGACACACATAGACCATGTCCTGAACCAAGTGGGTATAAGATGGTGAAGGGAATGAGGCACGATTCATTAAAGCTGCTGAAGGGTTTCAGAATAGTTTCTGAGGTCAACCGTTGATCTTTCGATTAATTGGGGATCATGACGTACTACTAGGTGCCACTCATGATCGTTCTATAATTGGTTAATTATAGATGACCAACATAAATCGAAAGCCTATTTAGTCACATGCACTACGAGTAGTCTGAGGGATTTAAAACGAGTTAAAAATTGGATTTTCCGATCAAGAGAGATAAGTCGAATCTGAATTTTTCAGAGACGCATCGGAAGCATAAAATGGCTAAGTCTTTTGAAGACTTATTGAACGAATTAAATGAGTTTAATTCGTGAGATCGTGGCTTGGGTTTGGCCGGCTAAAGAGGGTCCCCACCCTCTTTGTTTGGCCGGCCACAATAAGAGGGAAGAACCAAATTGTTTGGTTCAAATTTATAAAATAAACCGCGCGTGGTTTGTCTTATAAAATTATGGATAAAGAAATTTATATAAAGAAATTTATATAAAGGGATTTATTTATCATGGAAATTAAAATAAACCTTGGATTGGTTTATTTTATTTTATAAAATCAATAATGGATTGATTTACCATGATAAAGAAATTTATATAAAGAAATTTCTTTCCATAATAAAAGGGGAGACATGGTTGTTTTTATTATAAATTAAGTTATAATAAAAACTTGGCATAACGGAATAATTCATAGAAAAATTTATAAGATAAATTTCTTATGAAAAATTTATTCCGTTAAGAGGAGACTTGGCGATTAAGAGGCTATTATATAATGGTACCAAGGCAAGGCTTGGAAATTAATCCAAGAAATCAAGGATTCTTGCCTAGCCTCTCTCCCTCTCCTTCTCTCCCTCTCCCTCTTCTAGTGCCGCCGGCCCTAGAGCCCTCCCCCTTTGCCGTGAGCTTCCACCACCAAGAAGAAGCCGAAGAAGAAGAAGAAGCGGGCGTGACTCCTTCCTTCCTCCCGGAATCTTGATTCCGTTCTTCATTTGGTGGTTAGTTTTTCATCTCTCTCTTGGTATTCTTGTCGTGCCTTTGGAGAATCTAGTAGTTCTTGTCGGCACGAAACTCGTGGCTTTGCGAAGTCATCCCGAAGAAAACCCGGCGTGGACACGAATAGAGGCGGAGCTTCCAAGGGACGCTACGGTTGGATCTCGTCCCTTTCTACGAGTTATGCGAGGTATTAAGTAAATTAGTTTACTTTCTGCAAAATTTTAAATGTATGATCATGTCTCCACAACATAAGGATGCATGCTAGATACGTGGTTAAAATAATTTGAGAAATTATTTATGCTAAACCTTCCGCTGCACGTAATTAAATTTTAAAATTATGAACCTGTATCCATGTCAATATGCACCCGGTCCCAACAACAGGGTATGTGATAACATTCAGCAGTTGAGTCCAATATAGGACAGGTAGGTTTCACCGTTTGAACCTTCCCTTGTGAAGATCTGTTTGCTTCCTGGCTGACAGTAGACATGATGACCTTGAACTGTGCTGCCGTTTGTGTAAGCATTGACACATTTCACCCAGGACTCTCCCTGATACACCTCAGTTTTCATGAGTGTGTTCGTTCTTGGCCATGAACACGCTTGATTTTGTGAGAAGTTTTAAGAATTGTGTCTTCAATTCTCTTCGAAGCGACCCCACTTCTTTCTCATATAGGTGATCTCTTAAGAGTTTTCCACATAACTCTATTGAATCATTAAAAGCCATATGCTTAACCTCAATCCTTCACTATTTCTAAGGGTCGTTCCCTCACAGTGAACATCTTTGTCAGTGCAGTTAGGTTGTCCCTTTGAATCTAGTTCTTGGGATCTCCAGTTTGAATAGGTTGGGTTTCCTTTACACCAACATTTTCTATCGACATCAAACCCTTCCTTCTTGATGACCTTGCAACTAACTCTCGATTTACCCTTTGGTTAGCGGATCCGCTAAGTTATCCTTTGACTTTACATAGTCGACACTGATAACTCCAGTTGAGAGTAGTTGTCTAATGGTATTGTGTCCCTTTGAACCTAGTTCTTGGGATCTCCAGTCTGCATAGGTTGGGTTTCCTTTGCACCAACATTTTCTAACGGCATCAAACTCATCCTTCTTGATGAGCTTGCAACTAACTCTCGATTTAACCCTTTGGTTAGAGGATCCGCTAAGTTATCCTTTGACTTTACATAGTCAACAGTGACAACTCCAGTTGAGAGTAGTTGTCTAATGGTATTGTGTCTCCGACGTACATGTCTAGACTTACCATTATACAGATGGCTTTGTGCCCGGCCAATTGCCGATTGACTATCACAATGTATGCAGATTGCTAGCACGGGTTTTGGTCATCTCAGTATATCTTCTAAGAATTGTCATAGTCGTTCGGCCTCTTCACCACATTTGTCAAGAGTTACAAATTCAGACTCTATCATAGATCTAGTTATTACAGTTTGCTGAGAAGATTTCCATGAAATGGCTACACTTCCCAGAGTGAATACGTATCCACTCGTAAACTTCGAGTCTTTTATGTAAGATATCCAACTCGTATCATTGTATCCTTCGATAACTGCAGGATATCTTATATAGTGCAATCCGTTTCCTGGAGTATATTTCAAGTACCTCTGTACTCTTGTTATCCCTTTCTAGTGCTCAACCCCGGGATTACTCATGTATTTATTCAATTTGCTTACTGCGTAGGCTAAGTGTGGTCTTGTACAATTCACCAAGTACATCAAACTTCCAATCACTCAAGCGTACTCTATTTGATAGATATTTTATCCTCGATTTTTCGATAGATGTTGGCTAGTATCTATCAGCGTTCGTGCCAACGCAGTATCACCATTAGTGAATTTCTCAAGAATCTTGTCCACGTAATGGGACTGACTAAGAACAAGTCCTTCTACTATTCTAAGAATTTTGATTCCTAGAATCACATCAGTTAAGCCCATGTCTTTCATGTCAAATCTTGAATTCAACATGTCTTTCGTGGATTTGATCATCTTATCATTACTCCCAATGATAAGTATGTCATCTATATATAAGCACAAGATGACAAAGTCTTCTTCTGTAGCTTTTGTTGGGACCGGGTGCATGTTGACATGGATGCGGGTTCGTAATTTTAAAATTAATTACGTGCAGCGGAAGGTTTAGCATAAATAATTTCTCAAATTATTTAACCACACATCTAAGCATGCAACTTTATCTTGTGTAGACATGATCATATATTTAAAATTTTGCAGAAACGTAAACTAATTTACGTATTACCTCGCATAACTCGAAGGAAGGGACGAGATCTAACTGTAAGCGTCCCTCGGAAGCTCCACCTCTATTCGCGTCCACGCCGAGTATCTTCGAGATAACTTCGCAAAGCCACGAATTTCGTGTTCTCGAGAACTACTAGATTCTCCGAGAATGCGACAAGAAAACCAAGAGAGAAGTAATCACATCGGAAAAACTCACTACCAAGGTTGGCCAGAATCACAATTCCAGCGAGAAGGAGGAAGATGACTTGCGCCCAATCCCAAGGTGATAATGGCCGGAGAGGAAGATCGTCCCAACGGAAGAACTTTGTCGCCTCGGTGCTTCTGCTTGTGCTCACGGCAAGAAGAAGGGAGAAGAGCCTTGTGACCGGCCAAGAGAAAGAAGGGAGGAGAGGGAGAGAGCCCAGGCAAGAATACTTCGATTGATTTCCAAGTCTTGCCTTGGGTCCTTTATATAGTGGCCTCTCAACCGCCAAGTCTTTTTTTTCTTATGGAATAAATTTTCTATGACTTATTCCATCATGCTATGTTTTATCATATTTTAATTCATGATAAAAACCGACCAAGTCTCCTTTTTTCTTATGGAATAAATTTTCTTATCATGGTAAATCAATCCATGATTGATTTTATAAAATAAAATAAACCAATCCATGGTTCATTTTAATTTTCATGAAAAATAAACCAAACCTTGGTTTATTATATAAAAATTTATATCATCCATAATTTTATAAAATAAACCACACTTGGTTTATTTTATAAATTGAACCAAAAACTTGGTTCTCTCCCTTTGTTATGGCCGGCCAAGCAAAGAGGATGGAGGCCCTCTTTGGCTGGCCCATCCAAGCCAAGCTCCAATAAATTAAACTTATTTAATTCATCTATTAAGTCTTCAAAAGACTTAGCCATTTTATGCTTCCGATGCGTCTCTGAAAAATTCAGATTCGACTTATCGTTTGGCTCAACTAAACTTAATCTCTCTTGATTGGAAAATCCAATTTTCAACTCGTTTTAAATCCCTCGGATTACTCGTAGTGCGTGTGACTAAATAGGCTTTCGATTTATGTTGGTTGTCTATAATTAATCAATTAATTATAGAATGATCATGAGTGACACCTAGTAGTACATCATGATCCCCAATTAATCGAAAGATCAACGGTTGCCCTTAGAAATAATTCTGAAACCCTTCAGCAGCTATAATGAATCGTGCCCCATTCCCTTCACCATCTTATACCCACTTGGTTCAGGACATGGTCTATATGTGTCAGTCCCCACTAGGCTAACTACGTCACACCTAGCCCAAGTAACGTTTTCTCGTCCTACGGATTCTAATTACTCTCATGTATTTAAGAGATTCATACTTTGAACATGTCATGCTCTGGCCAGAGGCTTCGAGTAACAATCCGACGATAGGCCTTGGGTATACATCTCCTCGCAAGGAGTGGTGAATCCTTTGTAGGCTGTTCAAACATCTTCGGGCACTTCGGCTTATACCCAATCATCCTGGGTCCACACCTCCTTGGAGATGCTTGCTTAAGATGTCAAAGTATAAGTCTCCATGACCAAGATGACTTGAACACCACATGTCAAAGGAACATCGCACTTAAGCTGCAGTAAGAACTTCATTGACATATCTATATATAGACTATCATATGAAGTTTTACAGCCAGTCACTCCAATAAACTAGTTCCCTTAACTAGCATTCATGTTTATCTCCGGACATCCCAATGTCACCAGCCAGTGAGAATCAGCTGATTAGAGAATAACCCATGCTAGTCTCAACAGAATTGATAGTGTTCGTATTTATCAATTCATCGACTAGGGACAATTTCAATACTTCACAATTGCACATGTAGAGATAATCACTAGTTGTGAATTCATCACAAATTCTCTCATACTGTGAATTGTATTGTGGCATTCAGTAAATGAGTTTAAGATCTCAATCAAATATATAAACATGTATACTCAAATAGTGAATATTCATTTATTAAAATAAATGATTACAATCATAAGGTGATTGCCTTAGGACACTTTTCTCATATCACTAACAAACTCCCACTTGGCCTAATGCCAATCGCTACGGTATCCAATACCACAGGCTCTAACATGACCCTCAAACTTGCTTTGAGGCAAGGCCTTAGTTAAAGGATCTGCTAAATTCCTTTAAGTGGGAATTTTCTCAATTTGTATATCATTCCTACTTATAATCTCTCTGATCAGATGATAGCGGCGAAGCACATGTTTGGATCGCTGATGAGACCTTGGTTCCTTCACTTGTGCAATAGCTCCATTGTTGTCGCAATAAACCGGTATTGCTTCATCAATGGTTGGAACCACACCAAGTTCTGAGACAAACTTCTTGATCCAGACTGCTTCCTTTGTTGCTTCCGAAGCTGCAATATATTCCGCTTCCATGGTAGAATCCGCTACGGTGTCTTGCTTGGAACTCTTCCAACTTATTGTGCCTCCATTCAAAATAAATACGTATCCGGACTGAGATTTGGAGTCATCCTTATCTGTCTGGAAACTGGCTTCTGTATACCCACGTATTACCATATCAACTTCTCCATATATTAGGAACACATCCTTAGTTCTTCTTAAGTACTTGAGGATTGTCTTGACAGCCGCCCAATGATCCATTCCTGGATCAGACTGGTATCTGCTTGTGACGCTCAAAGCATACGATACATCGGGCCTAGTACATAACATAGCATACATGATAGATCCTATGGCGGATGCATAAGGAATCTTATTCATGCAAATCCTCTCGTCTTCTGTGCGCGGACACATAGACTTCGAAAGGTTAATCCCATGCCTGATGGGAAGGTAACCTTTTTTGGATAATGACATGCTAAACCTTTCTAGTACTCGGTCAATATATGTAGACTGCGAAAGACCAAGCAATCGTTTTGATCTATCTCTATAGATTTTAATCCCAAGGATATAGGTTGCTTCTCCCAGGTCTTTCATGGAGAAAGTTTTGGACAACCAAATGTTAACTGACTGTAAGACTGATATATCGTTTCCTATAAGTAATATGTCATCGACATATAACACTAGGAATACGACTGCACTTCCACTAACCTTCTTATACACACAAGGTTCCTCAGGATTTTGTGAGAAATCAAACTCTTTGATTGTCTCATCAAAACGGATGTTCCAGCTCCTGGATACTTGCTTTAATCCATATATGGATCGTCGAAGCTTGCATACTTTGGTTTTATTAACCGATGTGAAACCTTCAAGTTGTATCATGTATACATCCTCAAGCAGGTTTCCATTAAGGAAAGCTGTTTTCACATCCATTTGCCATATCTCATAATCATTATAAGCTGCTATGGCCAGGAGCATCCGAATGGATTTAAGCATAGCTACTGGCGAATAGGTTTCGTCATAATTAATTCCTTGTTTCTGACGATATCCTTTTGCCACTAATTTAGGCTTAAAGGTAACAACATTACCTTCCATGTCGATTTTCTTCTTGAAAACCCACTTGCACCCTATGGGCTTAATCCCTTTAGGTGGGTTAACCAAGTCCCATACTTGATTTTTGTACATGGAATCCATTTCCGACTTCATGGCTTCAAGCCACTTATCCCTTTCTGAATTTTTTAGAACATCTTCATAACTGATAGGTTCGTCATTGTTAATGAGTAACACGTCGTTCGATTCACTTATGAGAAATCCGCATCTCTCTGGAATATTACGTGTCCTATCAGACCTACGAAGAAGTGGTGTTGTTTTAGGTTCAACTGATAGTTCATCATTATGAGTTATTGGTTGTGGGTCTAGACTAGGTGTCTCTGTAATGTCTATTGGAGTTTCTTGAACTTCTTCAAGTTCAATGCTACTCCCACTATTTTCTTGTAAAAGAAATTCTTTTTCTAGAAATACAACATGCCTTGAAACAAACACCTTTTGTTCCAAGGGATGATAGAATTGGTAACCCTTCGTTTCCTTAGGGTATCCAATAAATAGACATTTATCAGACTTAGCATCCAATTTTTCTGATACAGTCCGCTTTACATAAGCAGGACAACCCCATATCTTTAGGTGAGATAAATGAGGTTTCTTACTATTCCATGGCTCATATGGAGTAGTAGAGACTACCTTGGTCGGGACTCTGTTTAGCAAGTAAACAGCTGTCTTAAGCGCATAGCCCCAAAAGGATTTTGGAAGAGTTGCATGATTCATCATAGATCTAACCATGTCCATCAAGGTTCGGTTATGCCTCTCAGATACACCATTATGCTGTGGTGTATATGGGGGAGTCCATTGAGACAATATCCCATTGTCCCTAAGATAATCTTGAAACTCTTGACTTAAGTATTCACCACCCCGATCGGATCGAAGTATTTTAATATTTTTGCCAAGCTGTTTCTCTACTTCACTTCTGAACTCCTTGAATTTCTCAAAAGCTTCAGATTTGTGTTTCATTAAGAACACATACCCGAATCGTGAGTGATCATCGATAAAGGTAATGAAGTAGCTATAGCCTCCTTGTGCAAGAGTTGACATTGGTCCACATACATCAGTATGTATTAGACCAAGCAATTCTCCCACTGGTTTACCTTTTTCGAAAAAGGGTAATTTGGTCATCTTGCCTTTTAAGCATGATTCGCATGTATCAAATGAACCAGGTTCAAATGATTCCAGAATTCCACATCGGTGTAATTTGGTCATGCGTTTCTTGCTTACATGGACAAGACAACAATGCCACATATAGGAGTCTATTTGATTATCTATTCGAGCACGTTTGTTCCTAACTTCGATATTGAAAACGTCACCGGATAAATTTAACGTGTAGATACCATTGCATAAAGTTTCGATCCCATAAAGAACACCATTTAAAGTCATGTAACAACAATTGTTACTAAATGTTAAATGGTAAACCTTTTCATTTAAGCATGAAATAGATACAATGTTCTTTATTAACGAAGGAACAAAATAACAATTATCCAATTCTAAGACAAGTCCAGTAGGGAGCTTTAGCAAATATGTTCCGATGTCAATAGCAGCAATCTTTGCTCCATTTCCAACTCGCAAATTCGCTTCTCCCTTGACGAGTCTTCTTCTATTCCTTAGCCCGTGTATGTCATTACATATATGTGAGCTACACCCAGTATCATGTACCCAGGTGTACGAGGAAATAGAGTGACATTCAATAACGAAGATGCCTGAAGAGGATGGGGCATCGGATGCCTTCTTCTTCAAGGACTCAAGATAAACCTTGCAGTTTCTTCGCCAGTGGCCCTCCTTGCCGCAGTGATGGCAAGTGCCTTTTGGTGCCTTTTCAATCCTTTTGGCCTTAGTTAACTTATTGGTGTCCAAAATGGAACACAAATTCAGAGAAGACATGATCAGGTGATTATCCTAGAAATACAAATTGAGGTTATGTGATGAGAATGATAAAGAATGCATCAATATACATTAATTAAATCCTATTTATTTTTTGAATTGAATAACCCTTTTTATCAATTCGGGAGATCGTAGGTACATCTCCAAATAGGTTGATATCCAACCATAGATAAGAACAACCATGGCTGGAGTCCATCAAGTTATTCTTAGCTATGAAGGTAGGTAATTATACCGATTACATATTACACATATGTAACTATCACATTATGCTATCAACTAATTGAATGTTTGCATATATCATTGGGTTGTTAACTCATTAACAAGTATGCAGCAATATACATAGCACCCAACTGCACCTCTCTTTACATCGACCTTGGCTGTGGCACAACAAATCGATGCTCCAAGCTTAAGGCTGACCCATTAATCAAGAAATAGTTTTAATATGGTTGGAGCTCATTCAACCGTTTAGTCAGGCTTGGATGTGTCCAACAACCAAAACTAAGGATTGACCTCTAACTCCAACTATATTAATCATAAACTAATTCCATGGTTCGAACATGTTGAGGTTCAAGCCGAGCATGGCTGTGTCCATCAACGCAAACGAGAAACAAAACTCCGGTTCTAACTATATTAATGGAAGGTGTTGGCCTTAATATTTTGTAAGGGGTTTTGGGTCTCATCTTTTTCTTTTAAGCACATTCATGACATATAATTATGTCATGTACTAACGATTTCCTTAATAAAGTATGTATGTGACTTAATTTATCAAGTCTCATTAGTTGAATTAGGAACCGGATTTCCTAATTCTAATTTCATACTTTATTCAAGGAATTATTTTGGGAAACAATTTCCTAAATTATCATAATCAATTTCGGAAATAATATGTTTAAGACTTTGATTTCTCTAAATCAAATCTTATTAAATTAAGAGACAGATTCCCTTAATTCAACCACATATTATTTTCATGAAAATCTTATTTAAGGAAATATACTCTATAGGAAACAATTTTCCTAATTAATTTTGGAGACAATAATATGTAAGAGCATCACCTCATAAATCAAATAAGGAAATTATCGTTTGAGAATCACCTCAAAATTTCTAAGATTTGATCACATATTTTATTTATGGAAAATTAATATCAATAACTTAATTTGGACGGCTCCCCGAGGTTCAATCCAAAATAAGAATTTATTAATAATATAATTTGGACGGCTCCCCGAGGCTCAATCCAAATTAAACATTTGACAGTTTAAATTCAATTTAGGAAATTTAATTATAACAACTATCTTTAAATTGGATGGCTCCCCGAGACTCAATCCAAAATAAAGAATTTTGTAAATAATTTAATTTCCAATTATGAATTTAAATGTCAATTAATATTCCCATAATTTGTCTAGACTTTCTTGAAAGAAAGTGTCCAAAATTTCGAGCTTTCCATAAATGGAATGTTTCCAAAAATAAAAGGTTTTCAGAATAATTGTAAGTTTCTGGTACAAAGAAAACTTACGTATTTCCAAAATTGAAAATTTTCCAAAAAAGAAAATTTTCAAAATTGAAAAGTTTCCAAAAATGGAAAGTTTTCACAATTATCATACAATTTCAGAAACAGAGGTATTTCAAAAGTTTGCGAAATTTCATGAGGATTTCCAAACCTTGAAATTCCTAAATCGGAAATTTACCATAATTGGAAAATTTTCCAAAATTGAGATCATGACAAAGTTTTTCGCAAAACAATTATATGATTATGTCGAACACTAATCGGCTCTGATACCACTGTTGGGACCGCGTGCATGTTGACATGGATGCGGGTTCGTAATTTTAAAATTAATTACGTGCAGCGGAAGGTTTAGCATAAATAATTTCTCAAATTATTTAACCATACATCTAAGCATGCAACTTTATCTTGTGTAGACATGATCATATATTTAAAATTTTGCAGAAACGTAAACTAATTTACTTGTTACCTCGCGTAACTCGAAGGAAGGGACGAGATCCAACCGTAAGCGTCCCTCGGAAGCTCCGCCTCTATTCGCGTCCACGTCGAGTATCTTTGAGATGACTTCGCAAAGCCATAAATTTCGTGTTCTCGAGAACTACTAGATTCTCCGAGAACGCAACAAGAAAACCAAGAGAGAAGTAATCACATCGGAAAAACTCACTACCAAGGTTGGCCGGAATCACAATTCCGGCGAGAAGGAGGAATATGACTTGCGCCCAATCCCAAGGTGATAATGGCCGGAGAGGAAGATCGTCCCAACGGAAGAACTTTGTCGCCTCGGTGCTTCTCCTTGTGCTCACAGCAAGAAGAAGGGAGAAGAGCCTTGTGGCCGACCAAGAGAAAGAAGGGAGGAGAGGGAGAGAGCTCAGGCAAGAATACTTCGATTGATTTCCAAGCCTTGCCTTGGGTCCTTTATATAGTGGCCTCTCAACCACCAAGTCTCTTTTTTCTTATGGAATAAATTTTCTATGACTTATTCTATCATGCCATGTTTTATCATATTTTAATTCATGATAAAAACCGACCAAGTCTCCTTTTTCTTATGGAATAAATTTTCTTATCATGGTAAATCAATCCATGATTGATTTTATAAAATAAAATAAACCAATCTATGGTTCATTTTAATTTCCATGAAAAATAAACTAAACCTTGGTTTATTATATAAAAATTTATATCATTCATAATTTTATAAAACAAACCACACTTGGTTTACGGTTGGATCTTACGGTTACGGTTGGTTTATAAAACAAACCAAACCGAGGGACGCTTATGGTTGGATCTCGTCCCTTCCTTCGAGTTACGCGAGGTAATAAGTAAATTAGTTTACTTTTCTGCAAAATTTTAAATATATGATCATGTCTACACAAGATAAGGTTGCATGCTTAGATGTGTGGTTAAATAATTTGAGAAATTATTTATGCTAAACCTTCCGCTGCACGTAATGAAATTTAAAATTACGAACCCGCATCCATGTCAACATGCACCCGGTCCCAACACTTAAGACTAATATTTTATGTATATTTGCTTTGTGTTTGTGTATCTTGCAGGTACCAAGAATCGGAGACAAAGCAGGCGAGAGGCTGGAAAGCAGCCAACCCAGCCTGACCTCCGAGCCATTAGGACCAGAGCGTAGGCCAACTTCTCAATCATGGTATAGCGTGCCTCTGCATCCTTCAAAAGGTGTCCAAAGAAGTAGACTGTGTACTGCACCATGCCTTCATCTCGAATAATTGCAGAGACCACTGCTTGCTCAGCCACGGATAGGTAGACGAACAAGGTCTTCCCTTCCACTGGCTTGTAGGGAGCTCCGCTAGGTAAGATTTCAGATCTGCAAATGTCTTCTCACACTGGTCGTCCCAGTCGAACTTGATTGCCTTTCTCAGAATCTTGAAGAAGGGTAGGGTCCTATCCGTAGACTTGGAGATGAACCTGGATAAAGCTATAATCCTGCCATTTAGCCTCTGTACTTCCTTGAAGTTGTGAGGAGAGGACATATCAAGGATTACCTTCACCTTATTTGAATTGGCCTCGATCCCCTTCTCTGTCACCATGTAACCCAGGAACCGACCGCTCTTTACCCCAAACAAACACTTGGCCAGGTTCAACTTCGGTCGGTTGGCCCTCAAGGTCGTGAAGGTCTCTTCCAAGTCAGTTATCATATCCTTACCCTTGTCTGTCTTGACCAGGATATCATCTACATAGACTTCAATGTTCCTCCCGATCTGATGCTTGAATACATTGTCCATCATACACTGGTAGGTTGCCCTAACATTGCGCAAACCGAAAGGCATGACGTTATAGCAATATGTGCCATCTGCCATCACAAAGCTGACATTTTCTTGGTCTTCAGGCGCAAGAGGAACCTGGTGGTACCCCTGGTAGGCATCCAGCATGGAAATGAACTCACAACTAGAGGTGGAATCTGTTGAGGTAATCTATGGTCCGAAGTGACCATGAGTTTTAATGTTTGGGCAAAGGGTTTAAGTTAGGTTTTCCCTTGTGATCTAATATGTGTATGTGAGTGTGCAGGATGTGCAGGTTACACATATTGGCTTAGCTGGACAGCTTCGGTATGGTGAAGGGTGGCATGGAGACAAGCTGGAGGCTTGTGTGCACCTGAGGGACCTTGGAGATCAGGGACGATGAGCGAGGGGCGCAGACTTTGAGGCATACGTGAAGGATGTCATGGAGACAAGCTGGAGGCTTGTGTGCATCCAAGGGACGAGAGCCAAAGATGAAGAGGGCGCGAAGGCAATAGTCGAGGCTGCTGATGAGGAGTCAGCTGAGTCGTGAGGGTACGAGTACTGAGTGATTGTACTCTGGAAATCCTAGGGTTTGAGTGCTGAGAGAAGTATACTCGGGAAGGAAAACCTTAGGTGTGTGAGTGGACCAGNCCTGTGTCCTTCCAACCCGCAGGTGTAGCATTTATTTGTACCTCTGCGACATTCTCCAAGATGCCTATTTCCACATTTCACGCACGAGTTGATCTTGGGCTTCTTGTTCGCTGGACCGCCCTTAGGATTGTTCCATTTCTTCTTGTCGTTGCGGTTCCCTTTCCAGCTGGTGCCCGTGTGCTGACCTCCTGAGATGGCTTGGTTCTTGTTCTCTGTCGGCATCTCCTTCTGCTGATTAATACTGTTCAGATAATGCTCGGTGATCAAGGCGCTACTGAACAACTCCTCTGCGGTCTGCGGTCAGTTAATTCCGCCGGCCACATTCAGAGCTATCTCGGGCCGCAACATTTTTAGCATCAGGCGGACCTTTTCTTTCTCCGTCTTGACCAACTCGGGACATAGGCGAGCTAGCTTGTTGAATCTCTTGACAGCTTCACTACCTGACAGATCGCCTTGACGGAATTCCGTAAACTCATCGTAGTGTTTGTTGGTGACCCGCATGTGGAAGAACTCCTCGTAAAATTCTGATTCGAAGTCCGTCCATTTCATCTGGTTCACGGGTCTTTTGGCCTTGACCTTTTCCCACCACATTCTGGCGTCGCCAGAAAGGCAGAATGACGCACACTTGACCTTCTCATGCTCCGGCCAGTCCAGCAGCTCCATAGTACTCTCTATCGTCTTGAGCCAGGCCTGAGCATCCCACGATTCGCAAGCACCCGTAAAAGTTTTCGGCTTCAGTCTCTGCCACTGGATTAAGTAAGCTTCCGGTCGCATTCCGGTGGCAGGGCCTGTCGGGGGTGCTGGCAGAGTCGGAGGCACTACAGGTGTCACCGTCTGGTTTACAGATGGAACGGTAGTATTTACTTGCTGACTCATCAAGGTGTTGATGGTCTATTGCTGCTCGGTGAGTTGACGCTGGAGTTCTGTCACTAGGTGCGTCAGGTCAGGCTGAGGTACGATATCATTAATTCTAGTACTTCTTCTAGCCATGCTGTTCTCATATTACAACAATAAGCTAGTATAAGATCATTTATCATTTTCATCATTTTTATGTATATACATGCATTTGTATCATCTTTTTCATTATAAGGTAAGGTAAGGTACTACCCTAAGTTTCCATTCCCAGGTAAAAACATGATTCCATAATTTCGTATTTGTATACTTAGTCATAAACATTCCTTATCGTTCTAGAACCATAGAAGGTATCACATCTACTTGTATGGTTAGTCCAGAAACATTCTTATCATAAGTAAACATAAAGCAACATACTTAAATCATGTAAGGTAAGATCTTACTTGGAAGCGGCAGGATGCAGGCTTGATGTGTGTGTAGTGAGATGACAAACGGCTCTGATACCAAGCTGTAACGCCCGCCTCTTTCGTGAGCGACGCGTTACTCTTTTTTTTTTCTTTCTTTCATACATTATTGCATATGGAGCATAAATATAGCAGCGGAAATAATACTAAATCATGAACATATGCAATTGGATAAATTTTTTTCTAACTAAACTACTTTAAGCATGTGAATCATAGCATAGCATATCTATCAAGAGAGTATATAGTTCTACATTAAGCATGCATATCATAAAGAACTTCAACTCCAACAAGTAGTAAGCGTAAACATAAAAACTAACACATGCATTTATAAGTAGCAACATTAAGTCCATGAGAAATAAGTCCATAAGTAAGAGTAAAGACAACAGTAGGATCGTTCTGCCAAGTCACTGCCACACACACACACATGCCCTCCTGCTGCTTCCCCTTCTTTAGAAACCTTTAGTTTGATCTGTAACATAAGAAGGTAGACTATAAGCATAAAATGCTTAGTAAGCTCCTTGCATACTCACAAAATCCGTACATCACATATAAGTAGAAATCTACATCATTTGACATAAACATATATCATGAATAAATACTTAAAGCATCTAAAGCACATAAGCATAAACACTTAAAACATAAGCATGTGAGTCGTTATTAAGGACATATGGCATGAGTAAGTACTTAAACATTTATCATTTGCATAATCTTTAAAACATAATCATGTGCATAAATATTAGACTTAGTATATACATTATCATTAAACATAATCATGTGCATAAACAACAAACATATCATATACAATATCATTAAACATAAACATGTGCATAAACATTAAACATAGTATATGCAATATCATTAAACATAAACATGTGCATAAACATTAAACATAGCATATGCAATATCATTAAACATAAACACGTGCATAAACATTAAGGATGCTCATTGAAAAATATATATAATATAATACTTGAACATTAACATATCATCATCATTGGGATCCCTGGCTTGTACCCATTCATCATTTGCGCGCATTACTTAGTAGAGTACGAGGTAGCTAATCCTGACCTACTAAGGTACTAGACAACCTTGGTGCCTAGGGATAGCTACGGTAGTCCAGAACCAGGGCGTTTTTAAGGTGCCCATCCCTTGGACCTTTTTCAAGATCCGGTACAAACCAATACATAATGTAAAATAGTTTACATGATTCCTTTCCTTTCCATAGCAATTTCTCTTTAGCATAGCGTTCATCATTTCTTTTCTTTTCTTAGAAATTACTCTTTAGACATTCTTTTAATCATAATGTCATACATGTCATGGGCATATATTCAAAGCATAAATATCATCATAACTTTCAAGCATGAACATGGCATGGAGAAAACATAATTTCATGGTAAGGAAATTCATAACATGCCAACTTATCATTCATGATTCATAAAACACATAATGTTCAATTTAAGACTAAGAATAATACACCTAGGGAACTTGTTCCATTTTTCTTTCATCTATCATGGCATAATGAAACATGGATACTTTATTCAACCCTAATTCAACATATACTCTACTGGTCAAAATATTTAGATAGGGTTATCATGGCATAAAAACACAACACAACATCACATAACTCATACAACATGCATACATTGAATATCCTAGTACCAAGAGACATCATCAAGTGAGGTAGTGATCTTAAACAATCCTAAAACCCAATTTAAGGTACTGATCATAAACTTCTAAAGTTCATACCAACATGAAAATGATAAAAACAAGAGCAATTGGTTCATATAACATACATATAATACATATTCTAAGACTAGGAAGCATTAGTAAGTAACATGACATCTTTAACTTTTCTTTCTCTTTCTTTTTGCCCTTATTTATCATGGTATAATGCAACATGGATACCTTTCATTCAACCCTATTCACATATATTCTACTGATCAAAATATTTAGATAGGGTTATCATGGCATAAAAACACAACACAACATCCCACAACTCATACAACATGCATACATTGAGTATCCTACTACAAAGGGGCATTATCAAATGAGGTAGTGACCTTAACCCATCCTAAAACCTAATTTAAGAAACTGATCAGAAATTTCTAAGGTTCATAACAACATGAAAATAACAAAAACAAAAGCAATTGGTTCATACAACATACATATAATACATATTCTAACACTAGGAAGCATTAGTAAGTAACATGGCATCTTTAACTCTTCTTTTTCTTTCTTTTTGGCCCTTATTTAGGGTATTAACCCCACGTGTTCAGAGGGGAAATATTGCCTAAAAATATATATAAAACCCTCAAACAACCATTAACAAGGAATTAAAACATTAGCTAGTCAAAAGAACCCAAACATCTTCTTGTGGCCAATGAGTCTATGGCTTCATGAGTGCCTTGGCCTAAACCTTTAAGGGTCTTTTGCTTCATCTTTTTTTTCATCATAATTCATAACTTAACATCAAGAAAATATTGAAGTCATTAGATAACATCTAACACAAACCTAAGCCCTAAATCTCATGTTGGCCGAAACTTGCCTATAGGGAAACCTTCACGATTTTTGCAACACATCGCCAAAAACATACAAGAATATGAATCAAAAACATATATAACTATTATGATGCAGGTGAGGGGAGTCTTACCCTTGTTGTCTTGGTTATAAACCTCGAATAGAGAAACAAAAGGAAACTTTCTTGACCTTAGAGTACTCCTTGCCTTTGTAGCCTTGTAGAAGAACTTGGATCTTCAAGAGGGAGACCTCTTGTGATGTTTTCCAAATGGAAACCCCCTTTGGAATTTCGGCCAAGAAGGAAGAAGAGAGGGGAGAGGAAAGGCCTTGGTGGAAGAGAAGAAGAGAAAAGTAACTTAAGCCTCTTCACTTCTCATCCCACCTCTTTATACTAAGTGAAGGGGGCAAGTGAAAGGGCATGGTGCCTCCTCTCATGGTGACTCTTCACTTTCCTTATCCTTACACTTATCTACAATTCCCTTTATCCTCCTAATAGCACTCCCTTGCTAGGTGAATTGGTTACATATGCATTCTTAAGGCTTACATCATCTCTAAGGTCCAAGGTTCAATCCTTGGCTCCTACATCATTTTATTTTATTTTTATTCTTTTGCAAGCCCATTTAAGGTAAGGCCCATTACATGATGTGTTATTTCTTTTATCCTCATGGGGCCCATTAAGATAACTAATGAAGTGCTATTTAAGACCAATTAGGGATTTCCACCATTTAGAGCCCATATAAAGCCTATTAACACTTACACTAAAATTCCCACAACTCTAACTATTATTCATGAATTATACTCGATATGGCTATTATTCATAATCCTACTCAATATTAGGGATAATATTGAAGGGAATTTTAGTGGGGTGTTACATGCCGCCGGCGAGAAGCAAGAGAAGGAGAGGGTTTTGTGGATAGTGTTCCTCTTCATCTTCTTCGGTCTCTCCTCTTACCTATGGCCGATGTTTCCATGAAGGTGGAATAGGGGTCGGCGGTGCAAGGTGGAAGCAAGGAGGTCGCTGGCGGTCCACCTCTTTGTGAGGTGTTGGTCGACGCAAGGGAGAACAGGAAGAGGTTGCTAGGGTTGGCTTCTTCTCTCTTCCTTCACATCTTCTTCATCCTCTCTTGGTGGCGACACAAGCAAGAGAAGAGAAGAAGGAAGATCGCCGGTGGTGACTTCCTTGGAAGTTAGGTTTCCAGCGGGATCAAGGAAGGAAGAAGAAGAAGAAGAACCCTTTTCTCTTCCCTAGGGTTTCGGCCAAGCTAGGGAGGAGAAGTTCGTGCCTTGGTGATTCTGGTTCTTGGTAGATCGTCGCCCACACGACGTCAATGAGGGGAGGGTCATACGATAGAAGATCGCGAGGTAACGGGAAGGTATAACCTCTTCCTTGGCTCTTTGATTCTATCATTGCATATGGTGATTAATTAATTATCATGTTCATAATTATTTGTTAATTATTATTGATAATTAATTATTTTGGACCCCGATAATAAACACAAAAACCAGCAATCCACTCATCGTCTTTTCCGCGACCAATTGGTTAGGCGGGTTATAAGGCTTAACTATCAAGTTTGGCTAAGTTGTAACTCGAACCAATTAGTACGACGATAAGATAGTCATTTGGGAGATAGGTCTCCATTCGGATTAAATTTTTAATCCGTAGATATGGAGAGGTCTCTCATGGATGACCCGGTGTTTGCTTAGGAAACCTGTCAAGCCATACCCCAACAACTGATATCAGAGCTGAGGTTTTCGGTTTTGTGTGTTTAGGATTCGGTTACTTTTTGCACATTATCATGTATTTTATTTTTGCCGGATAATAGTAGGATGTGCGTAGGCTAACTCTTTGGTTGCAGGCACGAGATTCCAACTATTATGGCTTAAATATTGTGTGTATGTGATTGGTTGTGCATGGTTGTAATTTATTTGAATCCTCGGGGTTGATGAGGCTAAATAGGTATTTATGTTTTGTAATTAAATACGACATATGTTTAGCTGAGCTTTTTATTACTTTCGATCTATATTTTATGTACACTCCTTTGTGGAGTATATGATCGATGGATGTAAATAAGTAGCATATAATCTCGGCTCGGAGATCCCTTCGATAGTGGCTTGTGAATGGTGTAGGGAGGAGCGGACGAGGTGGCGACATGACCGGAGGCGCATTGTAGACCAAAGCCATGATATTTGGAAAATTTAGAATTTTTCTTGTTTATTATTTTAGTTTATGGGCTTGTTGTGTGTGCATGAAAATTCCTCATTATAAATAACTAAGTGGGAGAGGGACCCTAATGGTCCCGCGACCTCCATTACTAATTTGACAAGTGATGCGAACAAGTCTGCCCGTCGGCTCTGAGTGCCTTCCTCCCCATCGGATGGGCTTGTTCTACGAATCATTGGGCCAGACATGATTATAGAAAATTATTAAGGAGCGTGTGATTTTGCCCATCGGACGACACATAATCCGAGATAATTTTCTTAGTATCGTGTAATGGTAAACACTTAGATGCAAATAATAGTATCCTGCCCATCGGAGTCATTGCTATTATTTGTAGAGCCGAAGAGGACCAACTATTAATTTTATTTGTCAAAAAGTTAGGTTGACAAGATAATAAAATTAATGGGTAAAATCTCCTCTTACAAATGTAGAATTCGTATACGTCCACACCATCGTGGCATGCGAAATTCTCGGTATTTTGAGGTGTTGGTTGATTTCAAATTTATTATTTTGAGGAATCAATATGTTTTGAAATCTAAAGTTGTGATTGTTGTGATTCTCAGGTATTTTCAAAATGGATCTAGACCCACTTGATTTAATTATAAGAGAAAACCAACTTAATGCCCCTAATAATAATGATTGGGAATTAAACCTGGACTTGGTCTCAACTGCCAAGGAATCCAAATGTGATCTTGTCGAGTTCTATACTGAAAAGCCTAGCATGATTTATGATGAAGAGGAGAAGGAATGTTTTAGGCAGTGGATAAAAGCAGACGAGATGGCACTGAGTCATCAACATCAGGTTTCTTCCATTACCAGTGATAAAACGTTCAATCTCGACGAACTCTTTGGACATCATAATCGGGCCGCTAGGCAAGAGGTCATGAGAAACTTGACGACCATCTGATTGAGGGTATGCCCATGAGGGAACATGTTCTCAAAATGATAGCTTAGTTAAAGGAGATGGAAATCTTTGGAGAAGAAATCGATGGGAAAACCAAAGAGTTTTGAGTAGTTTCGCCTAAGCTACAATATGAACAAGCGTACATATTCGTGGGCGGAACTTCTGACAAAACTCCAGGCGGCAGAAGGGTTTTCTTCTCAGAGTTCACATACTTTCATTGCTCAAGTGATTTCTACTTCTAAGCCGAAAGCAAGAAGATGAACAAACAAGCTGGAGCAAAGAAAGTGGCTGGATTACAGGGACCTCAGGGTGGCGTGAAGAAGCCGAAAGGCAAGTGCTTCACGTGAAAGCAGTCTGGACATTGGAAGGCGGACTGCCCCCGCCGTCAAAGAATAATTCAGGTATTGTGGGACCAGTGCCATCGATAGAGCGGGGGGGGGGGGTGAATATCGACTTGTAAAAAACTTTTTCATCGGGAAACTTGTCAGAAGCATCGAGGTTCGTTTGTTCATTTTAGACAGAGAGTTAGTAGTAGCGGAAAATAGAAAGAACAAAAAAACAAACAACTCAGAGTGCACATAGGTTTTACTTGGCTCCCAACCCCCCAGGGTTAGTACGTCCAAGGCCTAAGCACGGGAAGCGCCCGTCCACTAATGGTCTCCTTTCCGAACATTCCAGAGGCGGAGAAACCCGTCTTATAGTGCACGTTTTACAATCAAAAGATTAAGAAAAGTAAATGCATAAAGAAAATGCATACCAAACAAGAATCAAAGACCCGGCCGATCTGGAACTCTGAAGTGTCGCGCACTTCCTCCTGGAGCTTCCTTGGTTGCAGAGCTTCGTCTCTAGCGCTTTATCGTCACTTAGAATGCTTAGAATGATGTCGTAGTTGATGTTTTGAGTTGAGGGCTTGAACCCCTTTATATAGTCTCTTCTTGGGCGTCTGTAAGGCTGTAGGGCGCCTCTATGAGATGGTCAAACTTCATCTTCGCGCCGAACTCGCAGATAGAAATCCCCTTCCCAGGCGCCTGACCCATACAGTGCGCCTGGGAGCCTTCAGGCACCTGGCAATCCAGGGTGCCTGAGAGTAGGCTGCCTTAACTGGGGCGTCTGCTTCTCTTGGGCGCCTGATTCAAGTCAGGCGCCCAGGAGCTTATTCCCAGACTTCTCTTGTGTTTGTTCGCCTACTTTGCCTTCAATTCTAGGTACCTGCAAGATACATAAACACAAGACAAACATGTATGCAATTTTAGCCTTAACGATTTGGTTCTGACTTTGGATTTCCCGCGAAACCCTAAGTCAAACCGATGCCTATGTTCCCTTCCCGGGGAACGCGCCTTTCGCCTACTCCTCTCAGGAGAAGTTTTACCAACCGTCTCCTCCGGTTGGACTTTTGCCCAGCTTCACTCACTAGGACTTAGTGCCCAGCTTCACTCACCAGGACTTCGGTGCCGAGCTCTCGGCCAAGACTTATTTCCCAATTCCTCGAACCAGGACTTATTGCCCAACCCTATGTCAGGACTTAGGTGCCCAGCCCGCGGCCAGGACTTAGTGCCCAATCCATGATCAGGACTTAGTGCCCAATTCCTCGAACCAGAACTTATTGCCTAGGTTAACAAGGACTTTATTTTACCTTGAACCGAATTTCTTGACTAACCCTTCCTTTGCCTAGTGTGCCACTAACTTAAGTATATTGTTAAACATTAAAACACTAGAGGAGGACATCACCAATGCATCTTGCACCAACAATCTCTCCCTTTTTGATGTTTGACAATATCTTAAGTTAGATTGGATTTAAGGGTTAAGTTTTGTTCCTTGGGATAAAATGGAAAAAATTTGATCTAAGTTTTGATCCTTGGGATAAGATGGAAAACTTGATCTAAGTATTGATCCTTAGGAGAAAACGAAAACAAATTTTCTAACTTAAGCTTCCCTCTCCCCCTTTGTCATACATCAAAATAAATCTTGCGCCAACAATGAACATTTTTTTTCTCTTTTTGAAAGTACTTAGGATAATTCTTTGAAATCATATAATTTTTGATAAAACATTTCGAATCTCTACCCTTTTTATTTGAAAAAGACTAAGTACTAGTTTGTAAAGTATTATAAAAAGAACCAAGTACTTAAATTGCACCTTGAAAAATATTTTGTACTTGGAAAAATATAATTTTTGAACTTAGAAGAAATTTGCACTTAGAAAAGATTTTCATTTAGAAAAAATTTGCACCTAGAAAAGAGTTGCACTTAGAAAAGATTTTCACTTAGAAAAATATTGTGCATTTAAAAAGTATTCATACTTTGAAACATATTTTTCACTTAAAATATTTTTAAAAAAAGTTTGTTGTGAAAATATAATATTTTACTTGACTTGGTTTCTTTTCTAGTCTGACACAATCCTAGAAAACCTTGTTAATTACAAGAAAATTTCCCTAAGTGTCCTGGAAATTCTCCAAACTCAAGTAGCATTGATTTCAAAAGGATTTCAAGGGTCAAAAATATTTTCAAAATAAGCTTTTTGAAGTTAATATTTTCAAAAGTCTTTATTTTTGAATAGATATTGTATAATTTTGAAGATGAGTTTTAAACAAAAGATAATATTATGTTTTCAGAATGAATTTGAAAATATAGTGTATGAAAACATAATACTTTTTGAAACTTTTAACATTTCTTTTAATTTGACCTCCCCCTAAGCTTGACCCAGTCCTAGGAAGCTTGTTGACTATAAGTGATCTTCCTCTGAGTCTTAGGGTTTGATTCAAACCAAAAGAATTATGTAATAATTTTGAACAACAATCGTCAGAAAATAAAATTAATCTCTTTTGACTTAGACTCCCCCTATATCTGACACAATTCTAGGAGTTCTTGTAGATCATGAAGAAGACTCCCTATGTGTCTTTAGGGTTTATCAAAATCAAAAGGGCAATAAGCACAATTCTTGAACTGTATCTTGAATTAGTATGATAAAAGACATAATTTAACAAATATTTCGAAGGATAAAAATGAGTATTTGAGACAATTTTCGAAAAACACATTTTGAAATGATAGTAATTTTTAAAGCACAGTTTTCGAGAGACATTTTGAAATGATAGTATGATAATTTTTCAATGAAATCATTTTCGAAAAGGATATAACAAGGTTTTTGAAAGGTCTAAATTTTCAAAAAAAATAACTTTTAAAAGAATAAAAACACTCCCCCTGTACCCGACACCGTCTGACTCTATCTAAGTGTCTTAAGGGACTTTAGTGTTGACCTAAAAAGGTTTGTGTTTAAGAGTGTAGGTCAAACTATTTTTCAAAAAGATATAATTTTTGAAAATGTAATATATATATATAAGCAATCAGGCAAGCATGAAATTCATAAAAACATTATTATGTTGAAACATTATTTTGAAAATAAATTTTTAGGAAAATATTCTAAGGATTTTGAAAATATTTTTGAAAAATATCTGTCAATTAATTAGTCCTTAACATCTCACCCATTCTAAATGTTTCAATACAAGCAAGCATGGTTGCCTTATGGGTGTACTGTGAGATGCTTGAATAATTTTTCTCAATTTATTTATAGACTGGTTGACCTTGAGTTAGATTCGAGTTTAATCAATTGGTAATCTAAAAGTATATTTCAATAATCGGCTTTCAGGTCTTGGCGAGGCACAGAGGCCTTCTTTGGTCGTAGCCTTATTGGATCATCAACCCTTTCCTTAGACAAAGCCTTTTAAAGAAAATAATACCTTTATTTTACTCTTTGAAAAACTCTGGTCTAACTAGTCTAGGATGTGGCGAGGTAGCTTCGGCTAGTTCCACTTAGCTAGGCCAAGCTTCCCTAACGTACTATCATCTCGCCCTACCTTGGTACTAGGTTAGGCAAGTGTCAGTCAGTCTTTTTCCTATCTAACCGTTCTAAATCATGCGAAAAATTAAACATGAATGACATGTCATATATTTAAAAAAAAAAGCAAATGCATGTACATGGCAGTTATGCATGAGTCAAACAAGTCAAAACATTTTACTTAAGTTTCTAATAATGTATCAAATTCCCGATTTGATACATGTCGTGTGAACCCGTGAATATGCCAATCCACTTTGACATATTTAATATTATTAAGTTAGAGGTTTCGGTTGGGTAGAATTTTATTTGGTTTTATACTTAAAGGTAATTAATTTGAATTTTAGTTCGTGGATTAAGGATTGAATAAAGATTAAATTTGTAGAATTAATTAGGTGTAATTCTTAAGAATTAATTAAAGCTGAAATCATTAAAAGTAAGGTTATTTAAGAATTAATTAATTAAAGTTGTTAAGATTTAATTTAAGTTATTAAGATTTAATTTTAATTAAGAATTAATAATTAAGAATTAATTGGAAGTAAATTGGTAAGGATTAATTAGAGGTTAAAATAATTAAGATTTAATTAAGGTTAAAATAATTAAGATTTAATTAAGGTTAAAATAATTAAAATTTAATTAAGGTTAAAATAATTTAGATTTAATTAAGGTTGAAATAATTAAGAAATAATTAAGATTTAATTAAGGTTAAAATAATTAAAATTTAATTAAGGTTAAAATAATTAAAATTTAATTAAGGTTAAAATAATTAAGATTTAACTAAGGTTGAAATAATAAGATTTAATTAAGGTTGAAATAATTAAGATTTAATTAAGGTTAAAATAATTAAACTTTAATTAAGGTTAAAATAATTAAGATTTAATTAAGGTTAAAATAATTATGATTTAATTAAGGTTAAAATAATTAAGATTTAATTTGATTTAAGTTTCAGAATTTCTGGGTTAGTTAATAGTTGTGGGTCTAACTGCATCATTTTTATTAATTCAAAAATATCTAACTTATCTACTATTTCTTTTTCATTTACTTTTTCAAGTTTTTCTAATACTTCTACTTTGTTTGAATTTTTGTAGACTTTATTAACTGTAGTCTTGATTCTA
Source organism: Boesenbergia rotunda (assembly GCA_024364735.1). Lineage (NCBI taxonomy): Eukaryota > Viridiplantae > Streptophyta > Magnoliopsida > Zingiberales > Zingiberaceae > Boesenbergia > Boesenbergia rotunda. The sequence continues at coordinate 421,527 of JAGFNQ010007360.1, read as the reverse complement.
AAAAATTCTTCTTCCTCCTCATCCTCATCATCAAGGTTATATTCTTCTACATCTTCATAGTAGGTAGAATAATTTTCAGGGTTGTTAATTAATGTTTCATAATTAATTTCAAAGTTATCAGGATTATCCAAGAAATTATTAATTAAATCATTATTATTATCTACAGAGGTTTCATCTTCACTATCCTCAGAAATATCAGAGTTAATAATAGTTTCATCCTTATCCTCAGAAATATTAGAAATTGAAGGATTAATGTTAATTTCATCATTATCAACAATATTATGAGAAATATTATTATCCTTAACATTATCTGATAATATATTGGAATTAATTTTTAAAATTGTTGTATTGATATTAAAGATTAAAGAATTAATTTTGATATTTTAATATTGCCTATATTTGGTAATTGGTCATGCAATATATTAACTTGATTTTGCAAAAAGTCTATTTTACCAGAAAAATTATCTAACTTATCTAAATTATCAACATTACTGTAGGACTGTGCAGAAATTTGAAAATTTTTACAAAAATAAACTTTTCGTACCTTGGTCGGACACTGATTCTTGTAGTGTCCGTGCTTTTGACATTTGAAGCACTTGATGTGACTCTTGTCCCTCCGAATACCTGGCGATGGTACCTCCTTTACCGCCGGTGGTAACGAACGAGTCTTACGAGTAGGACACTGGTTTTTATAGTGCCCTCTCTCCCTGCACTTAAGACATGTAATATAAAATTTAAAATTTGCCATAATTAAAAAGTATACCTGATTCACTCCTGGCTCCCCCTCAACTCCTGGCTTCTTTGCTCCGTCGGCTGTTAGTCCGGTGAAGAGCGACCAGGCTCTGATACCACTTGTGGGACCGGTGCCGTCGATATATGGGGGGGTGAATATCGACTTGTAAAAAACTTTTTCATCGGGAAACTTGTCGGAAACGTCGAGGTTCGTTTGTTCATTCTAGACAGAGGGTTAGTAGCAGTGGAAAATAGAAAGAACAAAAAAACAAACAACTCAGAGTGCACAGAGGTTTTACTTGGTTCCCAATCCCCTGGGTCAGTACGTCCAAGGCCTAAGCACGGGAAGCGCCCGTCCACTAATGGTCTCCTTTCCGGAGGCAGAGAAACCTATCGTACAGTGCACGTTTTACAATCAAAAGATTAAGAAAAGTAAATGCATAAAGTAAACGCAAACCAAACAAGAATCGAAGACCCGACTGATCTAGAACTCCGAAGTGCCGCGCACTTCCTTCTGGAGCTTCCTTGGTCGCAGAGCTTCGTCTTTAGCTCTTTATCGTCACTCAAAATGCTTAGAATGATGTCGTAGTTGATGTTCTGAGTTGAGGGGTCGAACCCCTTTATATAGTTTCTTCTTGGGCGCCTGTAAGGCTGTAGGGCGCCTCTATGAGCTGGTCAAACTTCATCTTTACGCCGAACTCGTAGCAGGGACAGAAATCCTCTTCCCAGGCGCCTGACCCATATAGGGCGCCTGGGAGCCTTCAGGCGACTAGCAATCCAGGGCGATTGAGAGTAGGCTGCCTTAAGTGGGGCACCTACTTCTCTTGGGCGCCTGATTCAAGTCAGGTGCTCAAGGGCTGATTCCCAGACTTCTCTTGTGCTTGTTCGCCTGCTTTGCCTTCAATTCTAGGTACCTGCAAGATATATAAACACAAGACAAACATGCATACAATCTTAGCCTTAACGATTTGGTTCTGACATTGGATTTCTCGCGAAACCCTATGTCGAACCGACGCCTATGTTCCCTTCTCGGGGAACACGCCTTTCGCTTACTCCTCTCAGGAGAAGTTTTGCCAACCGGCTCCTTCGGTTGGACTTTTTCCCAACTTCACTCACCAGGACTTAGTGCCCAGCTTCACTTACCAGGACTTCGGTGCCCAGCTCTCGGCCAGGACTTATTGCCCAATTCCTCGAATTAGGACTTCGTGCCCAGTCCGTGACCAAGACTTATTGCCCAACCCTATGTCAGGACTTAGGTGCCTAGCCCGTGGCCAGGACTTAGTGCCCAATCCATGATCAGGACTTAGTGCCCAATTTCTTGAACCAGGACTTATTGCCTAGGTTAACTAGGACTTTGTTTTACCTTAAACCGGATTTCTTGACTAACCCTTCCTTTGTCTAGTGTATCACTAACTTAAGCATATTGTTAAACATTGAAACACTAGAGGAGGACATCACAGACGCATCTTGCACCAACAGGTATATCTTTTTCTTTTGTCATTGTAACATGTTTAGCAGTGTTATCTACCGGTACCTGGTGTGTAGATACGAATGCCACTAATCATGTCTGCATTTCTTTGCAGGGGTTCCAGAAACCCGACGACTAGCTGAGGAAGATCACCATGGGATATGCTATGGAGGTGTTTACTATTGCAGTGGGAGTTATTTATTTGTCTTTTGATAGGAAAATAAAATTTTGGTTTTAAGAAGATTGCTTTTATGTACCTAATTTTTAGAAAGAACTCTGGTTCAGTTTCTGAAAAATTAGATATTCTATTACTTTGTGTTATAGAAAGATTATTTGTTCAGGTACATTGATAAGCAATTTGTACACTTAAGAACCAAAAATCTTCCACGATGCAAATAAAAGTTAATAGCTCATCATCCAACCAAAATAAGAGAAATGTACCTTCCGAGATGAACCGAACATATCTTTGGCGTCTAAGGCTTGGTCATATTAACCTTAGTAGCATTCAATGGTTGATAGCCGATGGGCCCTTGGGTTCATTGGTGGTGGAAGACTTCCCAACCTATGAATCTTGCTTGGAAGGTAAGATGACCAAGAGGCCTTTCAAGGCCAAGGGGTATAGAGCCAAAGATATGTTAGAGATGGTTCATTCTGATTTGTGTGGTCCTTTGTCTATCCAGACTAGAGGTAGCTTTGAATACTTCGTCTCTTTCATAGATGATTATTGAAGGTATGGATACCTTTATTTGATGCACCGCAAGTCTGAATCTTTGATGAGTTCAATGAATTCAAGGCTGATGTGGAGAAACATCAAGATAAAAATATCAAGACACTACGATCGGATCGTGGTACCGAGTACCTCTTGGGAGAGTTTAGGACTTACTTGTCAGAGGCTGGGATTTAATCCCAATTGACTGCACCCGGTACGCCCCAACAGAACGGTGCAGTAGCGAGAAGGAATATGACTCTTATGGCGATGGTTAGATTGATGATGAGTTACTCCGAGTTGTCAGATTCGTTCTGGGGATATGCTCTGGAAACGGCAGCGTACATACTTGGTACCATCTAGGTCAGTACCCTCTACTCCCACAGAAATGTGGACTGGGCAAAAGCTTAGTCTAAGACATATTCGGATTTGGGGTAGTCCAACACATGTGCTGAAAGGGGATACTAATAATTTGGAATCTCGTATAGAAGTGTGCTGATTCGTAGGCTATCCTAGAGGAACGAAAGTTGGTTCTATAGTCCTAAGGATCAGAGGGTAATCGTTAGCATGAATACCTGATTCTTAGAGGAGGACTATGTGATGAACCACAAGCCCATGAGTAGAATTATTCTTGAGGAATTAAGAGGGGACATTCTGACCTTAGTACCAACTATACAAGAGGATATACCACAAGTTACTGCACCGCGTGTGACATAAGATACACAGGTGGTACCTCGTCATAGTGGGAGGGTTGTTAGACAACCTGAAAGATTCATGTTCTTGGGAGAGTCGTCGGACTTGGTGCCTGGTGAACATGAATTGGATCCCTGGACCTACGACGAGGAACATCCACTTTGATTAGATAATCCAGTCATATGGATTTGTTCAAAGACTGGATGAGATTTGTGTATATAAAAGATGTGACGGAAACGTAGTGGTATTCTTATATTATACATAAATAATATTTTGTTCATTACCGACAACGATAAAGTATTATCAGACGTAAGGGTATGGTTGTCCAAACAGTTTGATATGAAGGACTTGGGAGAAGCAGGACACATCCTTGGGATCAAAGTTCTAAGGGATCGCCAGAAAAGGATGTTGTGCTTATCCCAAGCTTCATACATAAACACTGTCCTAGCTTATTTTAGCATGGAAAACTCCAAGATAGGTTTGCTACCTTTCAGGCATGGAGTTTCACTATCTAAGGGGATGTGCCCTAAAACATCAAAGGAGATAGAGGAGATGAAGGCGATTCCTTATGCATCGGCTGTAGGAAGCCTCATGTATGCTATAAACAACACTGGATATCTACTTTGCCGTTGGCTTGGTTAGCATATATCAGACTAACCCAGGTTAGGGAAATTGGACTGTGGTAAAGCATATATTAGTGCCTGAGAAGGACTAGGGATTATATACTAGTTTACCAGGCAGGCCTATTACTCCCTGTGGGTTATACGGATTTAGATTTTGAATCAAATAGGGACAAAATAAGTATTCCTCGGGGGCCTTGTGTTTACTTTAGGAGGTGGAACCATAGTATGGAGGAGTGTCAAGCAGCGGTTGTGTGACGGACTCCACCATGGAAGCTGAGTATGTGGCAGCCTCTGAGGCGGCCAAAGGAAGCTATATGGTTCAGGAACCTCATGATGGACTTGGATGTGATTCCTGGTTTGGCCAGAGCTATCGCAATTGGTTGTGATAACAATGGTGCAATTGCAAACTCGAAGGAACCACAAGCTCATAAGGCAAGTAAACACATAGAGCGCAAGTACCACCCAAGCTAGGAAAAGTTGTTGTCGCCTAGATTACATCAGAGGATAACCTGGGAGATCCTTTCACTGAGGCCTTGATAGCGAGAGAATTTAGGCATGTGGAGGATAAGGGAGTTTGATGTATGACATTATGAGGACAGTAGAGTCTTTTAGTATAAGTGGGAGATTGTTAGGATGTATACTAAAAGCCTTGCCTTTTGTATATACATCTACATTTTGAAAGAGAATCACAAGATCACTGTTGCATATTTATATTAGTATATGCATAATTGTTTAATACTTTGCATTGTAGATAACATGGTGTGTGGTGACACACAGAAGATCATGTTATCAGTTCCTTGCAGAGTATAAGTAGAGGCTCACAACCGAGATGGAGTTGGACAAACCATCGGGATGGTTGTACTGTAATTTGGGGTTGGTTTGTCTTGACCATAGAATTACACTAGTGTACTTTGTGTGCATTGAGCAGGACCAACATAGAGGTGATTCAATTTGTACTGACTTTATAATTGGATCGAACCTCGGTTTATTACGGAAGTATATGCTTTGAATCCCGATATAATAATGAGCACATGTACTTAGTAGTTATTTTTTTGATTTACCAATGGGCGAGATTTATTCTGTTAAATCGATAAGCCTGGTAAGTTGGGAAATAATATTATTTACATGGTGTGCCATTGATTATAGACGGAATCCGTGTCCTGGTGAGTCGGGATGATGATGCCCCCTTGATGAGCTCATAGGTCCAACATGATGATAAGGATGAGTGGTACTAGTCAAGGAGTTAGATGTTGATTAATTAATGTAACGACCCGAAAAATTCTCTTAATATTTTATGAAAATATTGAGCATGTCTAGATAATTTTCCGAAGGACCTAGAGGTATTAATACGAACTTTGGCCTAGAAAATCTGTGTTTTCTCATTTAAATTGAGAAAACTAAGTACTAATGGGCCTTATGTGGGCTTTTTAGTACGATGATTATAGGTGGATTTTAGGTAATAATTAGTATAAATATAAATAGGATTTAATTAGGCATATTAGCATGATTATGGGTAAGTCTTAGCCTAATTTTTCCTATTTTAATGGAGAAATTAGGTACTAATGAGCTTTAAATGGGCTCCAAAAATGGGTATTAATTAGGTAAAATTAATATAAATATAAAAGAATTTTATTTAGGAATATTAGCATAATTATGGGTGATTTTAGGGGGATTTTCGGATTTTAGGAAAAATAAAAATAATAAAATAAATAAAATAAAAATAAAGGTGCATGAGCCAAGGATTGAACCTTGGACCTCTTGTACAACCATGTATGCTTTAACCAACTCATCTAGCAAGGGGATGTTATAAGGGAATGAAATGGAGATTGGTTGAGGCTTAAAAGAAGATGAAGGGTCATGGAGAGACTCTTCATTTACCTCTTTAATGAGTGATAAATAGGGGGGTTTGGGAGTTTCTTTCTTTCTTCCTTCAATTGCATTTCCTCCTCTCCTCCTTCCTCATTCTAGCCGAACACCTCCATGGGAGTTCTCCCTTGGAAAAGCTTCCACCAAGGCTTCATCTCCTAGATCTACGGTCTTCACAAGAGTACAAGGGCAAGGAGGGATCAAGGGTCAAGAGCTCTACAAGTTCTTTCTCTTTTAAGGTCTAAAAATCAAGAAATCCCAAAGTAAGACTCCCTCACCTGTGGTATATTAGTTCTTTATGATTTTCTATGATTTTTAGCATATTATAAAGGTTGGTTTGAGATTTAAGTTGAAAGGAAAGAAAATCAAGAACCCTAGCCTAAGGAGGTTTCGACCCTAGAATGTTTTGGGTCCAAAATGATGCTATAAATCCTAGTTATGTTTTCTAATATGCTATCATGATGTTTAGAGGTTAAATATAATTTTATGGAATTTTTGGGGTACCCTAGGGCCCCTAGGGTTTTCGGCCAACTCATGAACTCATGGGTAGAGTTAAATCCAAACCCCCAAGCATATGTGTTGTGTATTAACATGATATAAGGGAGATTAAGGGTGACTTATGGGACCTTTTTCAAGGCTTTGTGACCCCACAAGATTCGGCCAAGATGGATGGTAGGGCAAAAGTTAGGGCTTTCCCCAAGTAAGGGCCCTAATAGCCCCTATGGTATGTTATGGTTGATGTTTAATGGTTGATTGGGGATTTTAATGAAATTTTTCCATGCACCCATGCCCTTGTAGGTTTCGGCCAGTCCTAGGAAGGGGGGCTAAGGATTAGGCTTAACCCTAATCATGAGCCCTAAGGGCTCCCTATGGTCTTATAGGCAATGTATGGATGTTCCTTTACCTTGTGCCATCTTATATGTTTATGGGAATGATGGAAACCTTGCATGTAGGTTTCGGCCAAGGCTAGGTAATTAGGGTTTGATGGAGTTAAGATTTGAAGAATTATGGTTTATAGTTCATTATGAAAAATACATAAGGGTTCAAGCATGTGGTAGGAATTTAAGTTACCTATAACCCTAACCTTAAGTACCATGTTTATGTATGTATGCTTATGATTTGGATGCCATGCCTAATAGGGTTATTTATGAATGTCTTATGTTCCGTGTCATGCACTTGGATAGTAGGAATCATGTTTATGGAAGTCCTACCTATGAATACTTATGTTATGTTAAGAACCATGTGATGATTATGTGTTCATGCTATGTTAAGAACCATGCTATGTTATATGTTCATGTTATGTTAAGAACCATGTTATGTTATGTTTATGATAAGAATGATGCATGCCACGTTGTTATGAATAAGGATGCATGCCATGTTATGAATAATGATGCAAGCCATGTTAATGAATAATGATGCATGCCATATTATGAAGAATGATGCATGCCATGTTATGAATAATGATGCAAGCCATGTTAATGAATAATGATGCATGCCATGTTATGAAGAATGATGCATTCCATGTTTATGAAGAAAGATAATGCTCATGCCTTCCAGACATCATGATGGTCAAGCATGTGTTAAGTCATGCTTCATGTAACCAAGTTATGCCATGTTTAAATATGCCATGAATGTCTTATGAATGATGAAGCATGTAAAGTATTTTACTTTATGAATGGGGCTTGTACCGGGTCGAAGTATGGGTCCAAGGGATGGGCACCTTAAGAACGCCCCGGTTCTGGACTACCGAAGCTGTCCACGGTTCTGGCACTACCGAAGCTGTGCAACAGGGATGGGCACCTTAAGAACGCCCCGGTTCGAGGACTACCGACTATGCTGTCCTTACCCTAGTAGGTCGAGGCTAGCTACCTTGTATCTACTTAGGGATGCGCGCCATGATGTATGTATGTGGTACAAGCCGGGGACCCCAACAATGTGATGATTATGTTTAAGTATTTAAAAGTATGTTTTAAAAGTTAGGCATCTTTATATATATATACATATGCATTCCACCCACGCATTCATTCATGTTATGCATTATGCTATGATGATGATGTCTTATGCTTATGATTCATGTTAAGAAATGGGTATGATAGTAAATGATTTATGTCATGATTATGTTAAGAAGATGCCCATATGCTATAATGGAAAATATGCCCATGATATGCTAGATAGGTTGGTTTATACCTTATGTTTATGTTTATACCATGTTCCATGCCATGTTAAGAATGTCTACTGATGAGTATGTTTATACCATGCTTTATGCCATGATAAAAATGTTTAATTATGTTTATGCTTATGTCTATGCTTTATGCCATGATAGGAATGTTTAGTTATATTTATGGTTATGCCATGTATCATGCCATGTAAAGTTTAAGTAGGTTTATGTTTATGCTTCATGTTTAAGACTAAATGATGACTATGTTTCATATGATTATGAATGAATGACGAATGGTTTTAGTGAGTAGGAAAGAGTCTTACTAAGCCTGTGTGCTTATAGTCTTTTTCCTTATACCGCAGATCATGCAAGGGGATAATGAGGAAGCAGCAGGAGGGCAAGAACATATGTGTGTGATGGTCACTTGGCCCAGGAAAACCAAATGTTTACCGTTTATGCTAGAACCTTACTTTTGATATCCCTATGCTCGAATAATGACTCATGGAACTTTATGTTATGATGTTAAGCATGGTATGATAAGATGTTTAAGTATAAAGTCAATGTGCCAAGTTTCCATGACGTTATATTAAGAATGGTAATAGGGGGCATGTAAGTGTAAAGTTAAAGTTATTCCGCTGCAGTATGATGTTACATGCCCTAAGTATGTTAGCATAACGCCGCTTTAGGAAAGAAAAAAAAAAGCGGGCGTTACAGATTGGTATTAGAGCAGTAACCATCTCACTAACACACACATCAAGCCCTCATCCTGCCGCTTCCAAGTAAGTACCTTTTTACATATCTGATAGTATTAAGATGTTTTATGATTTTAGGATATGCAAATATGAACGGTATTTATGATGAAAAGTACGTTACGATATGTAACAACGAATGATGTTTTATCTTCTTTTAGGAATTAAATGTTTAGAATAATATAGGGGTAGAAAAAAAACTGATATTGGCCATACTTGTCTTTGCTGAAGAAAACATGGCTAGAAGACAGAGTAACCTACTTAACGAGGCAACCCCATCACCTGATCTGGTGCAATTGGTAACCCAGCTCCAGCAGCAAGTCACTGAGCAGCAGCAAACCATTAATATTTTGATGAACCAGCAGGAAAATTCCACTACCCCACCAATGAACCAGACTGCTATACCCGTTGCGCCCACAGTTACGCAAAACCCTCTGACAGGCCCGACCACTGCAGTACGTCAGGAGGCTTACCAGATTCAATGGTTGAGGCTGAAACCAGAAAATTTCTCGGGTATTGGCGAACTGTGGGACGCCCAGGCATGGTTCAAGACAGTAGAAAGTACCCTGGAGCTGCTAGATTGGCCGGAGTACGAGAAGATCAAGTGTGCATCCTTTTGCCTTTCTGGAGATGCCAGAATGTGGTGGGAGAGGGTCAAAGCCAAATGACAGGTGGATCAAATGGCGTGGTCGGACTTCGAGTTGGAATTCTTCGAAGAATTCTTCCATATGCGTGTTACCAATAAACACTATGATGAGTTCACAGAATTTCGACAGGGTGACCTCTCAGTCAATGAAGCCGTGAAGAAATTCAACCGATTGGCTCGCCTATGCCCTGAGTTGGTCCGCACCGAGAAGGAAAGGGTCCGGCTTATGCTGAGGATGTTGCGACCGGAAATAGCTTTGAATGTGGCCGGCGGGGTGCACTGACCACAGACCTCCGAGGAGTTGTTTAGCAGTGCTCTACTGACCGAGCACTATTTGAACAACATCAATCAACAAAGGAAAGCATTAAATGAAAGTAAGAACCAGGTTCACTCCGGGATTCTCGAATCTTCCTTTCATTTATCCCTAATGCTTTTCCCTAACATCGCTCAGGGAGTCAGAAATCCCAGAGTGGCAACGCTAACTGGAAGGGAGATCAAGGTGGTAAACGGAAGCCATGGAACAACCCTCAAGGAGGCCCAGCAAACAAACAAGCCAAGCCTGTCCTGTGCGCGACATGCGGAAAAAGGCACCCCGGGGAATGCCGAAGAGGTACGAATCGGTGTTTCACCTGTGGAGTGGAAGGGCATATGGCGGCTTACTGCCCTACTAGGAGCCAGACATCTCCCCAACCACTCGGCCAGTACCAAGGTGCCCCAGCGAAACTACACTACATGCAAGCGGAGCTGGAAGGTACCCCGATGCCGGAGGCCCAACCGACTATGATGAATGCCAGGGTTTTCTCGGTTACCAAGGAGGATGCTGCGGAAGCTTCTACGGTTGTCATAGGTCAGATACTTATTTTCGGCCAGCATGCTACTGCATTATTTGATACTGGGGCAACACATTCGTTCATTTCTGGGCCATGTACCAAGAGGATAAGTAGGAGTCCGCATGTAACGCCCGCTTTTTTTTTTTTTTATAGACCATCATAAAGCGGCGTTACGTTAACATACTTAGGCATGTAGACATCATAATGCAGCGGAAAACTTTAAACTTACACCTACATGCACTTACTACCAGTCCTACCATCATAACATGGAAACTTGGCATATTAACTTTATACTTAGCATCATATCATACTTAGCATCATGCCATATTTTAGCATCATATCATACTTAGCATCATGTCATACATTAGCATCATGTCATAGAGTCATATTCACGTACTTAGTAGTAAAGGTAGAGTTCTATCATAAGACAAACAAACATATGGTCTCTTGGCCAAGTCACTATCACACACATTCTGCAATGCCCTCCTGCTGCTTCTTTTTTATCCCCTTGCGTGATCTGCGGTATAAGAAAATAAGACTATAAGCACACAGGCTAAGTAAGACTCTTTCCTACCCACTAAAACCATCCGTCACTTAATCATAAACATATGAAACATTAGCATACTTAATGCTTTACTTAGATCATCATCCTTATCATCACTTAGCATTCATTCGACATGTCATGGATATGGCTTCATCATATTCATAGCATGACATAAACATAACCATAAACATTCATGTATGGCATCATACTTGACATAAACATAAACATCGTAAACATTCATAGCATGACATAAACATAAACATCATAAATATTCATAGCATGGCATAAACACAATCCATAAACATCGTAAACATTCATAGCATGGCATAAACATAAACATCATAAATATTCATAGCATGGCATAAACACAATCCATAAACATCGTAAACATTCATAGCATGGCATAATACTTGGCATGGACATAAAATCATGGCATAACCTAATTAAAATCATGGCATCCTATACTAGCATGAGCATAAATAAAATAATGGCATTCTAACATAACATAAGCATAATTAAATCATGGCATCCTAAACTAACATGAACATAAATAGAAGCATGACATCCTAACTTAGCATAAACATAATCAAAGCATGACATTCTAAACTAGCATAAAATCATGGCATTCTAAACTAACATGAACATAAGTAAAATCATGGCATAAAATCATGGCTTTAACATAGATAAATCATGGCATAAAAATCATGGCATAACATAAATAAATAATGGCATAAAAATCATGGCATAAACATAAATAAATCATGGCATAACCATCCTTTTCATGAACATACTTTTCATAAACATACTTTTCATAACGTAATGCATAACATGAATGGATGCATGTAACAACTGTGCATATATATATATATAAAGATGCTTAATCTTTAAAACATGCTTTTAAATCATCATCATAACATCATTGGACCCTGGCTTGTACCACATTCATTCATCATATGCGCGCATCCCTATGTAAATACGAGGTAGCTAATCTCGACCTACTAGGGTAAGGACAGCATCATCGGTAGTCCCGAACCGTAAGGACAGCATCATCGGTAGTCCCGAACCGTGGACAGCATCATCGGTAGTCCAGAACCGTGGACCTTACTTAGGTCCGGTACAAGCCCATAAAATAAAATAAAATACTTTGCATGCTTCATCATTCATAAGTCATTCATGGCATACTTATCATAACATAACTTGTTACGGCTCGGCCCGTCTACCGGCCCATTTACCGGTCCATATGACCGTCGTACCGTCGACCATCGACCGTGCCGTTTAGCATATTCATTCATTCATCATACTTAACCTTCATTCATCATTTTCATTCTTATCATGCATAACCATGGCATATCATTCATAAACATGGCATATCATTCGTAAACATGGCATATCATTCATAACATAGCATATCATTCATAACATAGCATATCATTCATAAACATAAATCACATCTTACCATAGGGCCATTGGGACCCTTACTTGAAATAAATCTTAACTTTTACCCTATTAACCCTTATATGGCCGAAACTTGTGGAGTCCCATGGCCATGTGAAAATTCACACAATCGCGATCCATCATCCTTATATCATGGCAACACATAAACATAAGTTGAGGTTAAAGACTCAACCCTAACCCTTGGGTCCTTGGGGTTGGCCGAACCATATGGGGCCTCTAGGGTACCCCAAAAATCCCCAAAATTTATACTTAACCTCTACACATCATGAGGGAACATTAAATGACATTATCCTGATTTTTAACATATTTTTAGACATTTAAAACATGGGGGCCGAAACCCTTGAACTTAAGGTTCTGGGTTTTGCTTCTTTCATGTTGGCTGAGACATATGGGGCCTCTAGGGTATCCCAAAAATTCCCAAAAATTATACTTAATGTCTAAACATCATAAGGGAACATTAAATAACATTATCATGATTTTTAACATATTTTTAGACATTTAAAACATGGTAGCCGAAACCCTTGAACTTAAGGTTCTGGGTTTTGCTTCTTGCATGTTGGCCGAGACATATGGGGCCTCTAGGGTATCCCAAAAATTCCCAAAAATTATACTTAATGTCTAAACATCATAAGGGAACATTAAATAACATTATCATGATTTTTAACATATTTTTAGACCTTCAAAACATGCTGGCCGAAACCCTTGAACTTAAGGTTCTGGGTTTTGCTTCTTTCATGTTGGCCGAAACATATGAGGCCTATAGGGTGTTCCAAAAATTCCCAAAAATTTTTCTTAACTTCTAAACATCATAAGGGAACACTAAATAACATTATCATGATTTTTAACATATTTTTAGACCTTTAAAACATGCTGGCCAAAACCCTTGAACTTAAAGTTCTGGGTTTTGATTCCTTCATGTTGGCCTAAACTTTAGGGTGTCCTAGACTACTCCAAAAATTCCCAAAAATTATAATTAACTTCTAAAAATCATAAGGGAACATCAAATAATATTATCATGATTTTTAGCATAATTATGGACCCTTAAAACATGCTGGCCGAAACCTTTGAACATAGGAACCTTGATTTTTGTTTCCCTTCAACATTAAATCCGAAACTAACCCATATATCATGCCAAAAATCGTGGAAATCATTGGTAACTATTATACCACAGGTGAGCGAGTCTTACCTTGGGTTTCTAGATTTTTAGACCTTGGATGGAAAGAAGGAAGAAGACTTGACCACACCTAGCCCTTGGAAACTTTGAGAAGCCCTTAGATCTAGGAGGATGAGACCTTTTGTGGAGTTTTCTCAAGGGAGAAGTCCTCCTTGAGTGCTCGGCAAGAATGGAGAAGGAAGAGAGAAGCAAATGCAATTGATGGCATGAAGAATGAAACTCCCAAACCCCCTTATTAATCAACCATTAAAGTGGTGAATGAAGAGTTTTCCATGACCCTTCATCTTCTTCTACCATTTAACCACCATTCACTTCCTTTCCTCACAAGAATTCCTTGCTAGGTGAGTTGGTTAAGGCTTACATGGTTGTACAAGAGGTCCAAGGTTCAATCCTTGGCTCATGCACATTTATTTTTATTTTGATTTTTATTTTATTTAAATCCTTTTCTTATTTTCGAAAATTCCCCTTTATTTCGAAAATTCTCCTAAAATCACCCATAATTATGCTAATATTCCTAAATAAAATCCTTTTATATTTATATTAATTTTTACCTAATTAAGACCTATTTTTTGGGACCCATTTAAGCCCATTAGTACCTAATTTCTCAAATTAAATAGGAAAATTAAACTATTACTTACCCATAATCATGCTAATATGTCTAATTAAATCCTATTTATATTTATACTAATCTCTACCTAAAATCCCCCTATAGTTATGGTACTAAAACGCCCATATAAGACCCATTAGTGCTGAGTTTTCTCAATTTAAATGAGAAAACATGGGTTTTCTAGGCCAAAGTTGGTATTAATACCTCTAGGTCCTTCAGAAAATTATTTAAATATGCTCAATATTTTCATAAAATATTAAGAGAATTTTCCGGGTCGTTACACCGCAAGTGTTAGACTGCAGGTTTTTGACGACCCTACCTTCGGGGGAAATAATGACGTCCACACATGTGCTGCGTGCGGTGCCGGTCGGAATTGCAGGAAGGGAACTTTACTGCGATCTGATAGTGCTCGACATGCAAGACTATGACGTTATAATGGGAATGGACTTCTTGGGTCAATACGGTGCTTCTATAGAGTGCTATAAGCGAAAGGTAGTCTTTCGACCTGAGGCAGGCTCTATGTTCGAATTCATCGGAGAACCAAGGAAAAGAACTGGGAAATATTTATCAGCCCTCCAAGCTCAGAAGATGTTAGACAAAGGATGTACTAGATTTCTAGCATATGTGGTGGATGCCGGTCAAGTAAAGAGCCAGAAGCTGGAAGATGTTCGGGTGGTATGCGATTACCCCGAGGTTTTTCCAGATGAATTACCAGGATTAGCTCCCGATAGGGAGGTGGAATTCGAGATCGAATTGGTTCCTGGTACTAACCCGATCTCCAAGGCACCGTATCGGATGGCGCCGGTTGAATTAAAGGAGCTTCAGGAACAACTACGGGAGTTACTGGATAAGGGATTTATTCGCCCTAGTCACTCCCCCTGGGGAGCTCCGGTGCTGTTTGTGAAGAAGAAAGACGGGTCTATGCGAATGTGCATAGATTATCGAGCGCTGAACAACGTAACAATCAAGAATAGGTATCCCCTTCCGAGGATCGATGACCTGTTTGATCAATTAAAGGGAGCCACCGTTTTCTCAAAAATTGATTTGAGGTCTGGTTATCATCAAGTTAGAGTAAAACAGGAGGATATTCCAAAGACGGCTTTCCGAAAAAGGTACGGGCACTTTGAGTTTGTGGTGATGCCCTTCGACGTGACGAATGCTCCTGCTATGTTTATGGACCTTATGAATCGGGTATTTTCGTCGTTTCTCGACAAATTTGTGATCGTCTTCATCGACGATATTCTTATTTATTCGAGGACCCCGGAAGAGCACGCTGAGCACCTGAAGATAGCATTAGAGACTCTTCGGGAAAAGCAACTATATGCAAAATTTTCCAAATGTGAGTTCTGGCTCGACCAAGTGGGTTTCTTGGGTCATATTATTTCCAAAGATGGGGTTATGGTAGACCCAACAAAGATTGAAGCTGTGAATAATTGGAGCCGACCGAAGAACGCCAGCGAAATCAGAAGTTTTCTTGGGTTGGCAGGCTATTATAGAAAATTTGTGGAGGACTTCTCGAGGATTGCAGCCCCTTTAACGGCTCTCACCCGGAAGGATAAGAAGTATGAATGGACGGAGAACTGTGAAAGGAGTTTCTTGGAACTGAAGAGGAGACTTACAAGTGCTCCAATCCTGACCCTTCCAGAATGTAATCAGAGCTTCGACATGTATAGCGATGCCTCCAAGCTCGGACTTGGAGCTGTACTTATGCAGAATGGGAAGGTTATTGCCTATGCCTCTAGACAACTCAAGGAATATGAGCAGAATTATCCTACTCATGATCTGGAACTGGCCGCGGTGGTCTTCGCTCTTAAGATATGGAGGCATTATCTATACGGAGCGCAGTACAGAATTTATACAGACCACCAGAGTCTGCGATATTTCTTCACTCAGAAAGACCTGAATATGAGACAACACCGATGGCTCGAGTTGGTGAAGGACTATGACTGTGAAATCCTCTACCATCCGGGGAAGGCAAACAAAGTGGCCGATGCACTCAGCCGGAAGTCGAGTGCCACCTTGATGTCTATACGTATGTTACCCCAACCACTTGAAAGAGAAATGATGAATTTTGGAATTGAGGTTATCACCGGACGACTTTCCACCATAACAGTATCACCCACTCTGTTTGAGGACATATTGGAAAAACAAAATGGTGATCTAAGTCTTTAGAGAATAAAACGGGAGATCCTTGAAGGAAAGGGCGATGGTTTTCATATCGCCAACCGGGGGGGGGGGTACTCTACCTTAGGAATCGTCTATGTATTCCTAATGATCCAGAGCTTCGAAAGGAAATACTGGCAGAAGCTCACGGAACCCCTTACTCGATGCATCCAGGATCCACCAAGATGTATCAAGACCTGAAGGAAAAGTTTTGGTGGTCCGGGATGAAGAGGGATGTGGCTCAGCATGTTAGTACTTACATGACCTGGCAACAAGTGAAAGAAGAACACCAGCGACCCGGAGGAGTTCTGCAGCCGCTCGCAATTCCAGAGTGGAAATGGGAAGACATCTCTATGGACTTTATTTCAGGACTTCCCAGGACTACGAATGGATATGATGCAATTTGGGTAATTATGGACAGACTGACGAAGTCTGCTCACTTTCTGGCAATCAAGATGACTGACTCAATGGAACAACTGGCCCAATTATATGTTAAGGAGATAATCAGACTTCATGGAGTTCCCAAGACCATCATCTCAGATCAGGATGGTCGCTTCACTTCGCACTTTTGGGAGTGTGTTCAGAAGTCTCTCGGCATTAAATTACGATTTAGCACCGCCTTTCACCCTCAGACCGATGGGCAGACTGAATGGGTGAATCAAGTACTAGAGGACATGTTGCGAGCCTGTGCTTTGGATTTCAAAGGAAGTTGGTGTCGATACCTATGCCTGGCGGAGTTCGCGTACAACAATAGCTACCAAGCTACTATCGGAATGGCACCATATGAAGCTTTGTACGGGAGGAGATGCAGGTGTCCAATCTGTTGGTATGAAAGTGGTGAAAAGAAGGAGATGGGGCTCACAATGGATGTCATCGACGGTACCACCCAAGCTATACAAAGTATCCGACAACAGATAGAAGCTGCTCAGAGCCGACAGAAAAGTTATGCCGATGTCCGGCGTAGACCACTGGAATTTAACGTTGGAGATTTGGTATTCCTGAAAGTGGCTCCTATGAAGGGGGTGACAAGATTTGGGAAGAAAGGAAAACTAAGTCCGCGCTATGTGGGGCCATACCTGATTCTGAAAAGAGTCGGTAAAGTGGCATATGAGTTAGAGCTGCCTCCAGAGATGTCAGCTATCCATAACGTATTCCATGTGTCCCTGCTTAAAAAGTGTATCCTAAATATGGATCAAGTGATCGAGCCGCAGGCAGAGCAAGTGCAGGAGGACCTAAGCTATGAGAGCAGACCCATCTAGATCTTGGATAAGGAAGTCAAGAAGCTGAGGAGTAAGGAAGTACCCTTAGTCAAGGTCCTATGGCAAAGTCAACGGTTCGAAGAAGCTACCTGGGAACGCGAGGACGAGATGAGACGCAAGTACCAGGAATTATTCTATGTTCGAGGACGAACTTTCACGAGGTATGGGGGATTGTAACGACCCGGAAAATTCTCTTAATATTTTCTGAAAATATTGAGCATGTCTAGATAATTTTCCGAAGGACCTAGAGGTATTAATACGAACTTTGGCCTAGAAAATCTGTGTTTTCTCATTTAAATTGAGAAAACTAAGTACTAATGGGCCTTATGTGGGCTTTTTAGTACGATGATTATAGGTGAATTTTAGGTAATAATTAGTATAAATATAAATATGATTTAATTAGGCATATTAGCATGATTATGGGTAAGTCTTAGCCTAATTTTTCCTATTTTAATGGAGAAATTAGGTACTAATGAGCTTTAAATGGGCTCCAAAAATGGGTATTAATTAGGTAAAATTAATATAAATATAAAAGAATTTTATTTAGGAATATTAGCATAATTATGGGTGATTTTAGGGGGATTTTTGGAATTTAGGAAAAATAAAAATAATAAAATAAATGAAATAAAAATAAAATAAAAATAAAGGTGCATGAGCCAAGGATTGAACCTTGGACCTCTTGTACAACCATGTATGCTTTAACCAACTCATCTATCAAGGGAATGTTATAAGGTAATGAAATGGAGATTGATTGAGGCTTAAAAGAAGATGAAGGGTCATGGAGAGACTCTTCATTTATCTCTTTAATGAGTGATAAATAGGGGGGTTTGGGAGTTTCTTTCTTTCTTCCTTCAATTGCATTTCCTCCTCTCCTCCTTCCTCATTCTAGCCGAACACCTCCAAGGGAGTTCTCCCTTGGAAAAGCTTCCATCAAGGCTTCATCTCCTAGATCTAAGGTCTTCACAAGAGTACAAGGGCAAGGAGGGATCAAGGGTCAAGAGCTCTACAAGTTCTTTCTCTTTTAAGGTCTAAAAATCAAGAAATCCCAAAGTAAGACTCCCTCACCTGTGGTATATTAGTTCTTTATGATTTTCTATGATTTTTAGCATATTATAAAGGTTGGTTTGAGATTTAAGTTGAAAGGAAAGAAAATCAAGAACCCTAGCCTAAGGAGGTTTCGGCCCTAGCATGTTTTGGGTCCAAAATGATGCTATAAATCCTAGTTATGTTTTCTAATATGCTATCATGATGTTTAGAGGTTAAATATAATTTTAGGGAATTTTTGGGGTACCCTAGGGCCCCTAGGGTTTTCGGCCAACCCATGAACTCATGGGTAGAGTTAAATCCAAACCCCCAAGCATATGTGTTGTGTATTAACATGATATAAGGGAGATTAAGGGTGACTTATGGGACCTATTTCAAGTCTTTGTGACCCCACAAGATTCGGCCAAGATGGATGGTAGGGCAAAAGTTAGGGCTTTCCCCAAGTAAGGGCCCTAATAGCCCCTATGGTATGTTATGGTTGATGTTTAATGGTTGATTGGGGATTTTAATGAAATTTTTCCATGCACCCATGCCCTTGTAGGTTTCGGCCAGTCCTAGGAAGGGGGGCTAAGGATTAGGCTTAACCCTAATCATGAGCCCTAAGGGCTCCCTATGGTCTTATAGGCAATGTATGGATGTTCCTTTACCTTGTGCCATCTTATATGTTTATGGGAATGATGGAAACCTTCCATGTAGGTTTCGGCCAAGGCTAGGTAATTAGGGTTTGATGGAGTTAAGATTTGAAGAATGATGGTTTATAGTTCATTATGAAGAATACATAAGGGTTCAAGCATGTGGTAGGAATTTAAGTTACCTATAACCCTAACCTTAAGTACCATGCTTATGTATGTATGCTTATGATTTGGATGCCATGCCTAATAGGGTTATTTATGAATGTCTTATGTTCCGTGTCATGCACTTGGATAGTAGGAATCATGTTTATGGAAGTCCTACCTATGAATACTTATGTTATGTTAAGAACCATGTGATGATTATATGTTCATGCTATGTTAAGAACCATGCTATGTTATATGTTCATGTTATGTTAAGAACCATGTTATGTTATGTTTATGATAAGAATGATGCATGCCACGTTGTTATGAATAAGGATGCATGCCATGTTATGAATAATGATGCAAGCCATGTTAATGAATAATGATGCATGCCATGTTATGAAGAATGATGCATGCCATGTTATGAATAATGATGCAAGCCATGTTAATGAATAATGATGCATGCCATGTTATGAAGAATGATGCATGCCATGTTATGAATAATGATGCATGCCATGTTATGAATAAAGATGCATGCCATGTTTATGAAGAAAGATAATGCTCATGCCTTCCAGGCATCATGATGGTCAAGCATGTGTTACGTCATGCTTCATGTAATCAAGTTATGCCATGTTTAAATATGCCATGAATGTCTTATGAATGATGAAGCATGTAAAGTATTTTACTTTATGAATGGGGCTTGTACCGGAGCGAAGTATGGGTCCAAGGGATGGGCACCTTATGAACGCCCTGGTTCTGGACTACCGAAGCTGTCCACGGTTCTGGCACTACCGAAGCTGTGCAACAGGGATGGGCACCTTAAGAACGCCCCGGTTCGAGGACTACCGACTATGCTGTCCTTACCCTAGTAGGTCGAGGCTAGCTACCTTGTATCTACTTAGGGATGCGCGCCATGATGTATGTATGTGGTACAAGCCGGGGACCCCAACAATGTGATGATTATGTTTAAGTATTTAAAAGTATGTTTTAAAAGTTAGGCATCTTTATATATATATACATATGCATTCCACCCACGCATTCATTCATGTTATGCATTATGCTATGATGATGATGTCTTATGCTTATGATTCATGTTAAGAAATGGGTATGATAGTAAATGATTTATGTCATGATTATGTTAAGAAGATGCCCATATTCTATAATGGAAAATATGCCCATGATATGCTAGATAGGTTGGTTTATACCTTATGTTTATGTTTATACCATGTTCCATGCCATGTTAAGAATGTCTACTGATGAGTATGTTTATACCATGCTTTATGCCATGATAAAAATGTTTAATTATGTTTATGCTTATGTCTATGCTTTATGCCATGATAGGAATGTTTAGTTATGTTTATGGTTATGCCATGTATCATGCCATGTAAAGTTTAAGTAGGTTTATGTTTATGCTTCATGTTTAAGACTAAATGATGACTATGTTTCATATGATTATGAATGAATGACGAATGATTTTAGTGAGTAGGAAAGAGTCTTACTAAGCCTGTGTGCTTATAGTCTTTTTCCTTATACCGCAGATCATGCAAGGGGACAATGAGGAAGCAAGAACATATGTGTGTGATAGTGACTTGGCCCAGGAAAACCAAATGTTTACCGTTTATGCTAGAACCTTACTTTTGATATCCCTATGCTCGAATAATGACTCATGGAACTTTATGTTATGATGTTAAGCATGGTATGATAAGATGTTTAAGTATAAAGTCAATGTGCCAAGTTTCCATGACGTTATGTTAAGAATGGTAATAGGGGGCATGTAAGTGTAAAGTTAAAGTTATTCCGCTGCAGTATGATGTTACATGCCCTAAGTATGTTAGCGTAACGCCGCTTTAGGAAAGAAAAAAAAAGCGGACGTTACAATTAAAATTGTCATTAATTTAAATTAATCAACGGGCATGCGATATCTTAAACATGGGGAGAAATTGTACTCATAATAGGTGGAGCCCATATGTAAATATGGGGGGTTGGTGAGGTGATTCAATGAGGATCCTTTAGTGGAATGAATCTTCATTAATGGATCGGGTTTGGATCCATTAGCAGGCCAAGACCCAACTCCTCGTCATGGTCCCTATTGTAGCCCTATAAATACCCCATAGGAGTCAGGAAACCAAGGCTAATTAATCATCCAACTGCTAACCTAATTTATCTTCCTCTCAACCTCTCTCTCTCTCCTAGGTTCTTGGTGGTGCCGGTGCAAGGAGGCAGAAGAGAAGCTCGGTAAGGGTTGGTGAAGGATATCTATTCTTCTTATTCCCTGGATCCTCTCCCTCTCTTCTTCCCTCAAGGCACGATATCAAGAAAGGAGAGGAGGAGGTGTAGCCGGCGGTGCAACTAGGGTTGCTTGGCGCCGGCAAGAAGCAAGAGAAGGAGAGGGTTTTGTGGATGGTGTTCCTCTTCATCTTCTTCGGTCTCTCCTCTTACCTGTGGCCGACGTTTCCATGAAGGTTGAATAGGGGTCGACGGTGCAAGGTGGAAGCAAGGAGGTCGCCGGCGGTCCACCTCTTTGTGAGGTGTTGGCCGGCGCAAGGATGAACAAGGAAGAGGGTGCTAGGGTTGGCTTCTTCTCTCTTCCTTCACTTCTTCTTCATCCTCTCTTGGTGGCGACACAAGCAAGAGAAGAGAAGAAGGAAGATCGCCGGCGATGACTTCCTTGGAAGTTAGGTTTCCGGCGGGATCAAGGAAGGAAGAAGAAGAAGAACCCTTTTCTCTTCCCTAGGGTTTCAGCCAAGATAGGGAGGAGAAGTTCGTGCCTTGGTGATTCCGGTTCTTGGTAGATCGTCGCCCACACGACGTCCAAGAGGGGACGGTCATACGATAGAAGATCGTGAGGTAATGGGAAGGTATAACCTCTTCCTTGGCTCTTTGATTCTATCATTGCATGTGGTGATTAATTAATTAACATGCTCATAATTATTTGTTAATTATTGTTGATAATTAATAATTTTGGACCCTGATAATAAACACAAAAATCGGCGATCCGTTCGTCGTCTTTTCCATGACCAATTGGTTAGGCGGGTTACAAGGCTTTGTTGATGCAGAGTGACCTGATTGTTGTTTTTGTATTGACACCGATTTAAGTTTAGGTTAGTGAGATAGTTCGGCTTAAGTCCTGGTCGGGGACTGGGCACGGGTCCTGGTGAGTGAAGCTGGGTGACGGAAACTCCGGTGAGTGATGCCGGGTCCTGGTGAGTGAAGCTCGGTGATGGAAACCCCGGTGAGTGAAGCCGGGTCCTGGTGAGTGAAGCCGGGTGATGGAAACCCCGGTGAGTGAAGCCGGGTCCTAGTGACTGAAGCTAGGTGAAAGGAAACCCCGGTGAGTGAAGCCGGGTCCTAGTGAGGGAAGCTAGGTGAAGGAAACCTTGATGAGTGAAGTCAGGTCCTAGCGAGGGAAGCTAGGTTGGACAATGTCCCGGTGAGTGAAGCTAGGCACGAAGTCTTGGTCCGGGGACTGAGCATGAGTCAGCCAAGTGACTGGATCGGTCTGGAGTCTGATCAGAAGTTGGCATGAGCTCCCTTGTTAATAGATCGGTCTGGTGACCGATCCAGGGAGTTTGATCGTACTGGTGAATGATCAGAAAGAGAACAGAAACATTCTGTATGGTTCTGATCGTTCTGGTGAACGATCAGAGAGAGATCAGAATGTTTCTGTAAGAAACCCTGATCGATCTGTCTGACCGATCAGGGACATCCTGACCGATCAGGATGGATCCTGATCGGTCACTATGATCGATCAGGCCCTAACCTGATCGGTCAAGTGATCGATCAGGTTAGGGAGCTGGTGGAAGCTGTGGAAATTCCAGCGAGCTAGTGGATCGGTATGATGACCGATCCTCGATCCCTGATCGGTCAGTGTGACCGATCACAGAGTCATTTGATCGATCAGGCAGGAGCTTGATCTATCAGGCCCATCACTGATCGGTCTCTTTGATCGATCAGTGCCTTGCTGGAATTCACATAGAATGTTCTTTGTTTGAGGATCGGTCTGGTGACCGATCCCAAATCTCTGATCGGTTAGGGTGACCGATCAGATCTTTGCTGGATCTATCAGAGGTTAGTCTGATCGGTCAGAAGGATAACTGATCGGTCCGGCCGACCGATCAGTGTTTGATAACTTTAATTTGAATCGTTGTTAGACTTCTGATTTCACTCTGATCGGTTCTGATACATGCTGTTACCCTACTGATTTCTTTTTGCTTTGTTGTGCTAAGCCTCTGATGAGTGTGCAGGTAATACAGGGATGACACAATCCAAGAAGGAGGGTCAATTGGCGACTTTCGCTTCGGTCAGGTTTGTTTGTTTTCCATTCGCAGGATTCAACGGCTTCTGGCGCGTGCTTACAACTGTCTGGCGAAGCTGGTGACTGACCTGAGGCTCAGCTGAAGAGGTTTCAGTGGACTGAGCCCAGTAGAGGTCAGTAGGTTGGTGACGGAGCCGGTTGTAGACGCTCCTTGTGAGCTGTAGACGCTCCTGGTGAGCTGCAGACGCCTTGGGATGATCTGGCGATGAGCAGAGGTTTAAGAGATGACTAGCAAAGAAGAGAAGTAGAACTTTGAATCAGTTGAGATCTTTGCGAGTCGATCAGCAAGCAGACACGAAGAGCTGAGAGTTCTTGCGTGAGAGTTGTGCTGGGTTGAGCTCGGTGAAGTGTTCTTTTCTTTGTGCCTTCTGTCATAGCGCTCTGTAAGCTTTCTCGAGTCTCTGTGTGCTTAATCTGAAATCATTCTTGAGACTGTTGTGGATAGGTTACTACACCGAGAAGGAGTTCTATTCTATCCGGATTTCCGGGGCTTGATCTGCCGACGATCAAGGGATCGCCCACCTCACGGGCACGCCAAGGAGTGGGGCAAATTATCCCCGAACCTTGTACATCTCTGAGTTAGCGTCTGTTGTTCTTTCTGTTTTTCTGTTTGTGTTGTTTTTGTTTCTATCTTTGTGTCTTCCGCTGCTAATCTCAAGTGCAGAAACAAAAAGAAGTCAAAGTTTAAGTGTCTGGCTATTCACACCCCCCCCTCTCTAGCCATCAAAGGTCCAACAAGTGGTATCAGAGCCTGGGGCGCTTTCCAACGGTCTAACACCCGAGAGCATAACAAGAATGACTATGAGGGAATGCTTCAGCACCAACAGACCTCCATTTTTCAATGGAGCTAATTTCCAATATTGGAGATCATGGATGGAATACTACCTGAAGACAGATATTGGTGTGTGGTTCTCTGTGAAGGAGGGTTTCATTCCTCCAAAAGATGCTGAGGAAAAAGAGCTGAACTCATCAAGATGGTCAGCCGAGCAAACCCGGAAGGGAGAAGCTAATGCGAAGGCTGTGGTCACCCTATAGTGTGGGATAACCAAGGAGCAACTGATCAAAGTTGGTCCCTTCACCAGTGCTAAGGTTCTGTGGAACAAACTTATTGAACTCCATGAAGGAACCAGAGATTCCCGGATAGCCAAGAGGGATCTTTTCCTCAACCAACTCCAAAACCTCACCATGAAGGAGTCCGAAATGGTAAGTGAACTCCATGGCCGATTCAAAGAAATACTTAACGGTTTACATTCCATCGATGAGAAGGTCGAGAATTGCGACCTTGTAAGGTACGTACTAAAATCCTTTCCTAGGAATGCTCTGTGGTCATCCATGGTGGATGCCTACAAGGTATCTGATGGACTCGGGATAGGTGTCACGAATGTGGGTCTCAACATTTAGATGTGTGAAAACTGGAAACCATTTTTGCAATTAAAGAATGAAAACGTAGTAAAGGGGCCACAGGTCATATTTTTCCTAGGGCTAGTTGAGGTTGTCAGATTCGAGCTCGAGTTTATGTGTCGTTTATGAATTTTGGGTTTTAAATAAAATGTGGTTGTGGGTTCAAGTTGAAAGGAAAACACAAGGAAAATGAAGGAAACTTAACTAGACAAGTTTAAGCTAGGAAATACTTGGTGATGGACTCAACCAATGAACACTTTAATCAACTAATGAAATCTGCAAAATATGAAATTCAAAACTGATAGCAAAACGAAATACTGCACGACATCTTGTATCCAATTTCAGAAATGACCACTCAAGCAACTTAATGCAAAATTAATGAAACAAAACAGTTTTTACCCTTTTTGATTGAACCAAATGCTACGCTTTAATCCTAATTGAAGAATTGATACTATGATGCAGAACAACCAGATGCGAATGAGCTGACTTCGAGAACAATCATACACCAAAGAATAGGTTTAATTCTGATACAACATAGTGCCAAGACAACTTGATATGCAGAAAAGAACCCTTGTGCCAAATCTGATATGGATGCTAAAGCCAAACAACAACTGAAATCTATTGCTCCACGCTAATGTCCACATAACATTCCTAAGAACTCAATTCAATTGATTGTAAATGCAGGAACTGAAGATTGAAACACAGCTGAAACTGAACTGCCGAATTGTAGAACTGATGCAGAATTGATGCAAATGCAGAGTCTGATGCAGAATTGCAGCACTTAATTGAATGCCGAACAAGCAAACCAACAAATTGAAATCAATGCACTAATCTACAGTTCGAAAAGGACTGAGAAGAACCAATGATTACTTGACACAACTCAGGAATTCGAAACTGTAAATAGACACACAAACTAACTGATACACAGGCATTAAAGTTGGTACGCAGCAGCTAAACAAAGTTACAGGAATAAATCTGAATTCAGAACCGTGCAAAGCAACTGAGATCTAGTTCACAAACCAAATTTCGAAGAAGATTAAGAAGGACTGCTATTTACTTGATACGAACTCAAGAGGTGATAAATCAAACTTGCAGAAACTGAAAACTGGAGTTCAGAAACAAAATCTGGTACGCAACAGTTAACGAAATTGCAGAAATGAAACTTAACTACGATACAAACTAAACTAATTGCAATTGCTCACTACACAAACAACTTAACTAATCACTTGCATAATTGAAACACTATTAAAGGCAGAGACAATTCAGAAAACGTAAATTACAGCAGCTGAAATAAAATTAGAACAAGAAATTGAACTGCAGAAACGAAATTACAGCTAATTGACTGAAATTTCCTAAAGAAACTATCATCAACCCCTTCTCTTAGCTCAAGAACTCCTTGTTCGTCATGCAAGGGTGAGCCTCGAACCCCTAAGCTCAACAAACCGATGGGAAAACTGAATCTGCGAATCAAACCAACTCAGCTCTGCTCAAATCTGAAAACCCCTTCGATCTCCTCAATCTATCTTTGTCCAATTGTTCTGATGGCTTGGGAATGATCCGAGCTTACCCGAGAACCCCTCCAGATAGCTCAGATTGATTAAGGATGGAACAAAACCAGATTCAAGGCAATCAATGGCAGAGTTGATGAGACCTCAATCAGCTCTGTTCTTGGGCAATTTAGGGCTGGAAACTTCACGGCAACAGCTTCCCGAAGATCTGTAACTTGCTCTAAGATCGGAATTGATGGGTCGCGCCAACGGATTGAAGAAAAACTGAAGAACAAATGAAGAACAAACGAAGAAACGAAAGCTTGCGGTGAAGACGCGACGAAGCTGAAGGCTGAGGAAATTTTGATTAAATACTTAACAATGGACGGGCCCAGATTGATTTGAGAAAATCCAACGGCTGATCTTCATCCGATCTGAACCAAACTTTGATGATGTTGATCAAGGGTCAGGATCTGCCTCATTGTAGCTCGGATCCTCTAGATTTGCAACGGATGGTCCAGATCAACCTAATCTTTGAATGGACAGTCTAGAACCCTCTGAGCTCGATCCAACGGTCGAATGATCTCTGATTTGGATAAAACCTTCAGATCTTGATCAGAGTGCTTGATTAACCCTAACCCTATCTTGGATTGCCTCAGATGGTCCCAGATGGCTCAGATCTAGCCGCTTTTGAATCGGACGACCCAGATTAATCCGAAGCTTGATAACTCGATCCGGGTCCACTTCCGACTCAAGTTTGACCCAGTATGCCCTAGGTCCAGGATCCTTTCATGCCTACAAAAATAGATAAAAAATTTAGTGGCCAAATAATCCAAATATGTGCAGATTTATAATTAAGTCCAAAATAAAAGTAAGTTCTAAAACCTAGGGTAAATTCACAATTAAGCAAGAAAAACATGGATCAAACATGGATTTTAGCAGCTGAAATAATCAATAAAATGATACTTATCAGTATCCAAGGACTTGTTTATTGTTAAGATAGATGACTTATTTTGTGAAATGGAATTACACGAGATCGCTAACAAAGGCCCCAAGGAGAAGGGAATTGCTCTTGTGGCAGGGGACAAGGCAAAGAAGAAGAAAGAAAAGAAGAAGGAGAAGGAGGTTTCATCTTCGTCATCCGAATCCGAGGAGGATGGAAGCGAGTCTTCATCATCCGAGATGACTAACTTCGTAAGAAGGATGATGAGGAAGAGCCGACGCTACAAAGGAAAAGGTAATATTAGTGAAGTTAAAGTTGATAAATCTAACGTCACGTGTTATGAGTGTAGCAAAAAGGGGCATTATAAGAATGAATGTCCAAAATTAAAGAAGAAGGAGGAGAAATCAAAAAAGAAGAAGAAAGCCTTGAAGGCCACATGGGATGAGTCTTCATCTAGCTTATCCGAAGAAGAAAAGGAGGAGAAGAGCACTCGCTATGTAGCTCTCATGACCATAGAAGACATGGAGAGCAGTGACGAATCAAGGGACGCTTTAACCACGGCTTCATCATCTTCGGATGATGAAGAGGTAATCTCTCCTGAGTTAGATAAATGTTATAGAACCATTGCATGCTTAACTAATTTGTTAAAGAAGTCTAAGGAAAAAGTGAAGTCCTCAAAAGTAGAAGTAGAGCAATTAAAATCCTCTAAGGATGAGGATATTGATGCCTTACATGTTGAAGTCCTAGAGGATGAGAACAAAGCCTTGAAGAGTGAAGTTGAGAAACTCAAGAGTGTTCTTGAGAAATTCTCAACTAGCTCCAAGACTTTGGACATGATCCTTAACGCTCAAAGAGCGGTTTACAACAAGGCCGGTATAGGTTACCGACCTAAAGAACTTACCTTTGTCTCATTAATGTCTAGAACCCATGTTAGATCATCAAAGGTTTCTAGGGTTCAAAAGAAAGTGATCAAGGCATGGGTGCCTAAATCGTGCATTGTAGGTGCATTAGGTCCCAAGATTTGGGTTCCTAAATCTTTCATTTTTCGTATTGTGTAGGCATTGATTGAGGGGGAGCAGCTATCAACTTGGTTTGTTGATAGTGGATGCTCCAAATACATGCCCGGGGATAGAACATTGTTCACTCTACAAAGCAAAAGTAGAGGTAATGTATCATTTGGTAATAATGGTAGTCTTAAGGTTGTAGGGATAGGAGACATTCGAATATCCGAATGTCTTAGAATAAAAAATATCCTTCTAGTCATGGGGATGACTTTTAAACTCCTATGTGTCAGTCAATTGTGTGATGCGAGATACATAATTAAATTTCATCCAAGTCAATATCTAGTTAGACAAAATGACACACTTGACACGATACTAGTAGGCACAAGAGTAGACAATATTTATCAAGTTTCTTTTAAAAGTGCTATTAATGCTTCTATTAAGTGTTTCATGTCAAAAGAAGAAGAGTCTTCACTTTGGCACCGGAGGTTGGCACATGCAAACATGAAGAATATCCGAAAATTGGCCAACAAAGGACTTGTACGAGGCTTACCAAGCATCAAATACGAAAAGGAGAAACTATGTGATGCATGTCAAATGGGTAAGCAAACGAAAGCTTCTCACAAAGGTAAAAGCGCTGTAAGTACCTCTACTGCCTTGGATTTTCTACATATGGATTTGTTCGATTGTAGTACAATTGTTTCATTGAATGGTAGTAGGTATTGCATTGTAATCATTGATGACTATACTAGATATACTTGGAATTATTTTCTAAAACATATGGATCAAACTCTAGATATTTTTATTTCTTTTTGTAGAAGAATTGAAAATGAGAAATCTACAATAATTAAAATAATTAGGAGTGATCATGGAGGAGAATTTCAAAATCATAGGTTTTTAGAATTTTGTCAAGATAAAGGGTATAGACATGAGTTCTCTACTCCTATAACACCACAACAAAATGGTGTTGTAGAGAGGAAGAACCGAGTCTTACAAGAGGCTACACGAAACATGCTTAATGAGTACTCTTTACCGAGCTACTTATGGGTTGAAGCTGTAAACACAACTTGCTATGTGCAAAACCGAGTCCTCATTCATAGATTTTTAGGGAAGACTCCTCACGAACTTTGGTTTGGAAAATCACCTACAGTTAAACATCTCCGGGTGTTTGGGTGTAAGGTGTTCATTCTAAACACCAAGGATCACCTTGGGAAGTTCACAGCGAAAGCTGATGAAGGGATACTGGTCGGGTATTCCCTTGTCAGCAAAGCTTACCGAGTCTACAACAAGGAGTCTAGATTAGTTGAAGAATCTTCTGATGTCGTTTTTGAGGAGATCCCAAAAGCAATTGATCAATCAGAAGAAGTAGAGGGAGTTCAATTTGAACTTAAGCGACTAGGATTGGATGAGAATCTAAGTGTTGAAAATGTTGCGGATGAATCTGATGATGGTGAGCCTAGACAACATGTAGCTCAACCGGACCTTGAGTCTAAGCCTGTGTCTAGTGACACCATCCAGGAAGCATCTCCAACACTAAGGCAAACTATGTTAGCCTCTAGTCATCCCCAAGACCAAATTGTTGGAGATATCCATCATGGAGTTAGAACTAGATCATTCTTTAGGAATGAGGCTAATGAGGTTGCCTTAATTTCAGAAATTGAACCTAGGATAGTTGACGAGGCATTGCATGATCCCGATTGGATTATCGCTATGCAAGACGAGTTATGTCAATTTGAGAGATGCCAAGTTTGAGATTTAGTTCCTAGACCTAAGAAGACCACAATTATTGAAAATAAATGGGTCTTCAAAAATAAATTGAACCATAAGGGAGAAATTGTAAGAAATAAGACACGCTTGGTAGCCAAGGGCTATAGTCAAGTTGAAGGCCTTGATTATGATGAGACCTATGCTCCCGTGGCACGATTGGAATCCATTCGGTTGATGCTTGCATTTGCAGCATATAGAGGTTTCAAACTCTATCAAATGGATGTTAAATCGGCCTTCTTAAATAGTTTTATTAAAGAAGAAGTCTATGTCGAACAACCACCGGGGTTTGAAAATTTCGAATTTTCAATCCATGTGTTTAAGCTCAAGAAGGCTCTTTACGGTCTAAAACAAGCACCTCGGGCTTGGTATGAGCGGTTGTCAACATTTTTAATTGAAAAAACTTCGTGAGAGGACAAATAGACCCTACACTATTTCTATGAAGAGATGGTGACAATATATTTGTGGCTCAAGTATATGTCGACGATATAATTTGTGGCTCCAACAACAAGGGTTATTTGAATGAGTTTATTGGACACATGGAGAGTGAGTTTGAGATGAGTCTAGTGGGAGAATTGACTTTCTTCCTTGGACTTGAAATCAAACAAACTCGAGACGGAATCCATGTGCATCAATCTAAATACACTCAAGAGATGCTCAAAAAATTCAACATGAGTGACTCTAAAGAGGTAACCACTCCCATGGCGAAAAACACGAGGTTAGACAATGATGAGAGTGGGAAGCCCGTTGACTTAACCCAATATCGAAGTATGATAGGTAGTTTGCTATACCTCACAGCTAGTCGCCCGGATATTCTTTTCGCTGTGGGTATGTGCGCTAGGTACCAAGTCTGTGCCAAGGAATCTCATTTAATTGCTGTAAAGAGAATTTTGAGATACCTAAAGGGCACGATTGGAGTCGGTCTTTGGTACCCCCGTACAGAGTCATTTGACTTGATTGGCTATACCGATTCTGACTATGCTGGGTGCAAGTTGGATCGGAAGAGCACAAGTGGGGGTTGCCAATTTTTAGGATCATCTTTAGTAAGTTGGTCACGTCGGAAGCAATATTATGTTGCTCTCTCTACGACCGAGGCAGAGTATATTGTTGGTGCAAGAAGCACCTAAGTCAAACCTGTGTTTTGATAATGGAAAAGGGTTCAAAAGTTAAGGTGTTATTGTGATCTAACAAGCTTATTAAGTGTGCAGGAAAAGTCCTAGGTATACTAGGCAAGAAGTCCTGGCAAAGGGCTGGGCAAGAAGTCCTGGTCAAGGATTGGGCAAGAAGACCTAACCGGAAGTTGGGCAATGAAGTCCTGGTCGAGGACTGGGCAAGAAGTCCTGGCAAAGGGCTGGGCACCGAAAACCTGACCGGATGTTGGGCAAGAAGTCCTGGTCGCGGACTGGGCACGAAGACCAGGTCAGGTGGATTGGGCAAAAGTCCAACCGGAGGAGCCGGTTGGCAAAAGGTAAACTCTCCTGAGAGGAGTAGGTGAGGACGCATTCCCTGTACGAGGGAACAGTAGGTGTTGGTTCGACCTAGGGTTCCATTTGGGAAACCCAAAGTCAGAACCAAGATAGCTTAGGCTGTAAATAATGGCTAACATGTTTGCTTCTTTTTATTTTGGAACTAACTTTGGTTGTAGGGATCGAAGGACTGGTTTTCTGCAGCTGAGACACCTCAATGGAGTGAGGCACCTCACTGGGGCTAGGCGCCCGTATGGATACGGGTGCCCCAGTTGAAGGCAAAACCAAAGCAAGCGAAGCAAAACTGCCCCGAAGCCTCTGGACATACTCGGCTCAGGCGCCCGGGACCATACGGGCGCCCCCATCAGCTCAGGCGCCCCTGTGAGATAGATAAGCACTAACCGAGCCTGCGGATACGAGATCGCGTAGGAGAGGCCACGTGTAGGCGCCCTCATCGACACTGGTGTTAGTGATATGAGAACAGTATCCTAAGGCAATCGGCTTATGATTGTAATAATTTATTTTAATAAATGAATATTCACTATTTGAGTATACATGTTTATGTATTTGATTGAGATCTTAAACTTATTTACTAAATGTCCACAATACAATTCACAGCATGAGAGAATTTGTGATGAATTCACAACTAGTGATTATCTCTACATGTGTAATTGTGAACTATTGAAATTGTCCCTAGTCGATGAATTGATAAATACGGACACTATCAATTCTATTGAGACTAGTATGGATTATTCTCTAATCATCTGATTCTCACTGGCTGGTGACATTGGGATGTCCGGAGATAAACATGAATGCTAGTTAAGGGAACTAGTTCATTGGAGTGACTGGCTGTAAAACTTCATATGGTAGTCTATATATAGATATGTCAATGAAGTTCTTACTGCAGCTTAAGTGCGATGTTCCTTTGACTTGCGGTGTTCAAGTCATCTTGGTCATGGAGACTTATACTTTGACATCTTAAGCAAGCATCTCCAAGGAGGTGTGGACCCAGGATGATTGGGTATAAGCCGAAGTGCCCGAAGATGTTTGAACAGCCTACAAAGGATTCACCACTCCTTGCTAGGTGATGTATACACAAGGCCTATCGTCGGATTGTTACTCGAAGCCTCTGGCCAGAGCATGACATGTTCAGAGTATGAATCTCTTAAATACATGAGAGTAATTAGAATCCGTAGGACGAGAAAACGTTACTTGGGCTAGGTGTGACGTAGTCAGCCTATTAGGGACTGACACACATAGACCATGTCCTGAACCAAGTGGGTATAAGATGGTCAAGGGAATGGGGCACGATTCATTATAGCTGCTGAAGAGTTTTAGAATTGTTTCTGAGGTCAACTGTTGATCTTTCGATTAATTGGGGATCATGATGTACTACTAGGTGCCACTCATGATCGTTCTATAAATGATTAATTATAGACGGCCAACATAAATCGAAAGCCTATTTAGTCACACACACTACGAGTAATCCGAGGGATTTAAAACGAGTTGAAAATTGGATTTTCCAATCAAGAGAGATTAGGTTTGGTTGAGCCAAACGATAAGTCGAATCTGAATTTTTCAGAGACGCATCGGAAGCGTAAAATGGCTAAGTCTTTTGAATACTTAATAGATGAATTAAATCAGTTTAATTCATTGGGGGCGTGGCTTTGATGGGCCGGC
Organism: Boesenbergia rotunda; assembly: GCA_024364735.1. NCBI lineage: Eukaryota > Viridiplantae > Streptophyta > Magnoliopsida > Zingiberales > Zingiberaceae > Boesenbergia > Boesenbergia rotunda. Next base: position 387,980 of record JAGFNQ010007360.1, on the reverse strand, counting down.
CAAAGAGGGTCTCCATCCTCCTTGCTTGGCCAGCCACAACAAAGGGAGAGAACCAAGTTTTTGGTTCAATTTATAAAATAAACCAAGTGTGGTTTGTTTTATAAAATTATGGATGATATAAATTTTTATATAATAAGCCAAAGTTTGGTTTATTTTTCATGGAAATTAAAATGAACCATGGATTGGTTTATTTTATTTTATAAAATCAATCATGGATTCATTTACCATGATAAGAAAATTTATTCCATAAGAAAAAAGGAGACTTGGTCGGTTTTTTATCATGAATTAAAATATGATAAAACTTGGCATGATGGAATAAGTCATAGAAAATTTATTCCATAAGAAAAAAGAGACTTGGCGGTTGAGAGGACACTATATAAAGGACCCAAGGCAAGGCTTGGAAATCAATCGAAGTATTCTTGTCTGGGCTCTCTCCCTCTCCTCCCTTCTTTCTCTTGGCCGGCCACAAGGCTCTTCTCCCTTCTTCTTGCCGTGAGTACAAGGAGAAGCACCGATGCGACAAAGTTCTTCCGTTGGGACGATCTTCCTCTCCGACCATTATCACCTTGGGATTGGGCGCAAGCCATCTTCCTCCTTCTCGCCGGAATTGTGATTCCGGCCAACCTTAGTAGTGAGTTTTTCCGATGTGATTACTTCTCTCTTGGTTTTCTTGTCGCGTTCTCGGAGAATCTAGTAGTTCTCGAGAACACGAAACTCGTGGCTTTGCGAAGTCATCCCGAAGATACTCGGCGTGGACGCTAATAGAGGCAGAGCTTCCAAGGGACGCTTACGGTTGGATCTCGTCCCTTCCTTCGAGTTACGCGAGGTAATACATAAATTAGTTTACGTTTCTGCAAAATTTTAAATATATGATCATGTCTACACAAGATAATGTTGCATGCTTAGATGTGTGGTTAAATAATTTGAGAAATTATTTATTCTAAACCTTCCGGTGCATGTAATTAATTTTAAAATTACGAACCCGCATCCATGTCAACATGCACCCGGTCCCAACAACAGGTGCCCCCATGGGTTCTATAAAAGGGGGTTCACCCCCAATGCTTCGAACAACAATTGCTCTCAACGCTCCAAGCACTTTCGTTTAAGCGCTACGCTCCGACAAACTCCGACTTCGCGATTCCAGCGCCGACGACGACCCTCTGCTCCTCAATTCGATCCACCTCGGGCGTCGGGTAACGTAAAGTGTTGCAAGTTTAATTTTCAGCTCTATTTCTGTAGCCAATTTGTAAAATTATTTTTGCGACTCTAGAATTGTCCAAAGTAAACGGTTAAGGACCGTGGGCCTTGGAGTAGGAGCTCACCGCGACTCCGAACCAAGTAAAACCAACTTGTGTTCGCGTTTGTTCTGTTATTTTCCACTACGTAAATTCTCTAGCTTTCCGAAAAATTTGATATCGATATTCACCCCCCCTATCGATTTCTCCGATCCAACAAGTGGTATCAGAGCGGGTGGCTCAAATTGTTGGTGCAGAATGCACCTAAGTCAAACCTGTGTTTTGATAATGGCAACATAGGTCAAAAGTTAAGTCCTTCTTGTTTTCTAACAAGTTAACCAAGTGTGCAGTGCAAGCCCTAGCAAAGGACCTCTAGGCACTGGCGAAGGAATGCCAGAGTTACAAGCCCTAGCGAAGGACTGCTAGGCACCAGGCGAAGGACAGTCTGGGACTAAAGACCTAGCAAAGGACTGCTAGGCACCGGGCGAAGGGTAGCTCGGCATCCAAGCCCTGACAAAGGACCGTCAGGCAAAAGTCCAACCAAAGGAGCGGTTGGCAACAGGTAAATTCTCCCAAGAGGAGTAGGTGAGGACGCGTTCCCCGTCGAGGGAACAGTAGGCGTCGGTTCGACCTAGGACTCCATTTTGGAGATCAAAGTCAGAACCAAGACAGCTAAGGCTGTACAAAATAATAATTAATTGCTTTATTTTGTTTTTGGACTAACCCTGGATGCAGGACCGAAGGAATGTGTGTCTGCAACTCAGAGAGCCTCAAAGGAGTGAGACAGCAGCTGAGCAGGGCGCCCTGAGTGTCCAGGGCGCCCCCAAGGTGAACCAGAACCAAGTGAAGCAACATTTGCTTCGGCTGCTTATTGGGCAGGGCGCCCTCAGCAGCCAAGGCGCCCTCATCAGCCAGGGCGCCCTCAGCGCCGAAGGCGCCCTCAGGAGCCAAGGCGCTTCGCGCCTATACCAGCAACTCTATCCAGCCGAGAAGACCGGGTCAACCAAGGCGCCCTCAGCGTCCAGGGTGCCCCAGAGGTCAAACCTAATCCCTATTCAGGTGGGATAAACTTGACCGAGCTGATTGCGGATCGGGTGACACTTGGCAGGGCGCCCCCGACGTCCAGGGCGCCCTAGGGGCTATAAATAGCACCCCCTCGACCCCAAGCAAGACAACAACTTCGCTCCAAAGCTTCCACACTCTTCTACGCTCGTGCCTTGCTCCAGAAACCCCCCACCTCGAGCCGACGACGTCCCTCTGCCCGAAAAGAGTCGATACACTCCGGACGTCGGTAACGAAGAGCTTAACAGTTTATTATTTTATTGCACTTTCTTTGTAATTGAAATTATTGTAACCTCTTTGCGCGAATATAGAATTGCCCAAAGTAAACGGTCAACGACCGTGGGCCTTGGAGTAGGAGTCGATACAGGCTCCGAACCAAGTAAAAATCACTGTGTCTTTGTGCTGTGTCTCGTATTTTTATTTCCGCTGTGCACCTACTCTTAGTTTTCCGAAAAAGAGCGATTTCCGATATTCACCCCCCCCTCTATCGGCTTTTCACGATCCAACAAGTGGTATCAGAGCGGGGTTTTCAAACTTGGTGCAACCACCAGTTTGAAATTTTTTTTCGGATATTTTTTCGAATTTAATTATTTTTTTTAATTATCTTAATCCAGCACTGCTAATCCAAGACCAAGTCTTGGCAAATTTTTTTTAGCTTTCTTTTTCAGTCTAAATGGCCATGCAAGAGGGATTCAGCACCGCAAGACCTCCACTCTTCAGTGGAGAAGACTTTTCCTACTGGAAAAGCCGCATGGAGGTCCACCTGAAAACTCAGGTGGATATGTGGATCATTATCCAGTCCGGTCTGGAGATCCCCCGAAACGCTGATGGACTTCCTCAGAACTACTCCGAATGGGACAACTCCCTTAAACGCAAGATAGAAGCCGACGCAAAAGCGACACAAACCCTACAATGCGGGCTGACAAAGGAAGAGCTGAACCGCGTAGGCCCCCTCAATAGTGCAAAAGAGCTATGGACAAAACTGATCGAGCTGCACGAAGGGACTTCGGATACTCGGATCAGCAAGCGGGATCTGCTACTAAACAAATTATACACTATCAAGATGGCGGACAACAATCAGCAGCCCAACTCCACGCACGGATCCAAGAGGTAATGAACGGTCTTCATACAATAGGTCACAAGGTTGAAAACCGTGACCTAATAAGGTACGCTCTAAACGCCTTCCCTAGAAACACCTTGTGGGCATCTATGGTAGATGCATACAAGGTCTCTAGAGATCTTTCTAAAATAAAACTAGATGAATTAATTTCTGAACTAGAACTGCACGAACAGACTAACACCAATTCGGTCGAAAAAGGTATCGCTTTTCTTGCAGGCAAGACTGGAAGAACAACGAAGAAGAAGCCTGAACCTGAAACCGAATCTAACTCAGACTCAGATTCAGAAGAAGAAGGAGATCAAACTAAACTGGTTCGGCTCGCTCGAAGCTACTACAAGGAGCTGAAGAACCGAACCAACAAACGAAAAACCGGCCGAAGAAAGGACGAACCGACTGAACCAGCAAGCAAGCCCAATGTGACCTGCTATGAGTGCAAGAAAAAGGGCCACTACAAGTCAGAATGCCCTAACCTAAAGGAGACGAAGAAGCCGAGAAGAAAGAAGGCACTGCAAGCAACCTGAGACGAGTCTTCCTCAGAAGAAGAAGAAGAGGCACCCCAGTCCAACCTTCTAGCTTTGACTGCCTCAGATATAGTCGAGACAGAATCAGAATCAGAACAAGAGGACGGCGAGCTGACTTTCACAGAAGACGGAGAAATAAAGGTAACTGGTTTTAATAGATTACAGTTAACTGAATTGATTTCTTTTCTTTCTCGTGATTTGGCAAAAGCCAAACTTCGGGTCGAAACCCTCCGACAGGAAGTAAAACTCCTGAAAGAGGGAGCTGACTCTAAACCCTTAACCGAGAAGGTTCAGGAAGGAACTCCTACTCAAGTTGAAAAACTTGAAAAGGAAAACTCCTCCCTGAAAACTCAGGTTAAGGATTATAGAACAGCTTTAGAACGATTTACATCTGGTTCCAAGGGTCTTGACATGATCCTTGGAAAACAGAAATCAGTTCTAAATCGATCTGGACTTGGCTACCGAACCAAATCCCGACAAAGATCATATTTGTCTGTACTGAATCAGTCCAGAGGAAAAATTCAGGCATGGGTACCTAAACTATGCCTGAACCAACCTACTGGATCAAATCAGTATTGGATCCCCAAGGACAAGATTCACATCTTGCCTAACCATCACCGTGGCTTTAGTCCAGGGGGAGCCAAACTGAAAACTATTTCTATTATTAGATAAACTTGTTATTCCTGAGTTAAATTGCTTGATTGATTGATTGTTTATTTTCTGCAAAATACCATGCTTAGACTTAGGCTAGCTTAAGGACTGAACAAACTTAGCTGAAATTTGACAACATAGTATTGGGTGGAGGTGAGATGATAGTACGTTAGGGAAGCCAATTTGGCGGAACTAGCCGAAGCTACCGATCCAAAATCCAAACTAGTTAGACCAGAAATTTTTCAAAAATAATTTTGAAAATGAAATTTCATTAAAAGGCTTTGTCAAGGAAAGGGTGGATGATCCCATATGGCTTCGGCCAAAGAAGGCCTAGTGCCTCGCCAAGACCTGGAAGCCAATTTTTGAAATTCAAATTCAAATTAATTTTTGTCAAATTCGAATCTAACACAAAATTTCAGCTAAGAGTAGACTTAAACATCTTTTCAAAAATTTCAAAATTAATTAATTAAGTTTTCAAATTTAATTATCCTTCAAAATTAATCAAAATTTTCAAAATTTTCAAAACTATCAAAACCTGTCTCACAAAACCTATAAGGTTAACGTGATTGAAAACCCTAGATTTGGGTGAGACAGACTAGGCAGTGAAACTCAATTTAAAGCTATTCCTGATTCTAATTGGATCCAAATCAAGAAAATTCTTTATGCGTAGGAATATAAAGATTTGGACCAATGGATGTTGGATAGCGGTTGCTCCAGACACATGACTGGAGACAAATTGAAATTCACCAAGCTCAAACTCAAAAACCTAGGCTCAGTGGCATTTGGCAATAATGCCACACTCAAGGTAATTGGGTCAGGTAATATTGAGCTTAAATCTGATTTCATTATTAAGAAAGTTCTATTGGTTGAAAACTTTAATTTTAACTTGCTTAGCATAAGTCAGTTATGTGATACTGGTTATAGAGTTACTTTCAACAGTTCCAACTGCCTAATTAGAAATGAACAAGACTCAGAAATCATACTTAAGGGCACTAGGAAAAATAATGTATACAGTATAAATCTTCCTATTATACCCAAATGTATGTTAACACAATTAGAACAATCAAACCTCTGGCATAGGAGATTAGGACATACCAATTTGAGAACTATCTCAAAAATTACCCAACTTGGCTTAATCAAAGGTATCCCCAACATCAAAAATAATGAAAACCTAATATGTGAATCATGCAATCAAGGTAAGCAAACCAAATCCAATCACAAATTAATTCAGTCTGACTTAACTCAAACCACACTTGAGCTCCTGCACCTTGACCTATTTGATTCACATGGAGCCAAGTCACTAAGCGGGAACCGATACTGCTTAGTAATAGTTGATGATTACTCTAGGTTTACCTGGGTTAGGTTCCTAAAAACCAAAGATGTAACCCTAAACCTATTCAATGAATTCTGTAAACTAATTGAAAATCAAAACGACACTAAAATAAAAAGACTTAGGAGTGATCACGGGGGAGAATTTGAGAATCAACGATTCGAAGAATTCTGTAAAATAAATGGGTATTTACATGAATTTTCATGTCCTAGAACCCCCCAACAAAATGGGATAGTTGAGCGAAGGAATAGAACCTTACAAGAAGCCGCTAGGGCTATGCTCAACGAATTTAATCTAGCAAACCAATTTTGGGCAGAAGCAATTAGTACAGCCTGTTACATCCAAAATAGGGTGTTAATTAACAAGCGACACAACAAAACCCCCTATGAATTATACTACCATAGACTACCAAATTTACATTACCTAAGGGTCTTTGGGTGCAAAGTCCATATCCTAAACACCAAAGACTATTTAGGAAAATTTCAATCCAAGTCAAACCCAGGCATTTTTCTAGGGTATTCAACCACAAGTAGAGCCTATAGAGTTTACAACAGACAAACTAAGAAAATTGAAGAAACAACCAACTTAATTTTTGATGAAGAAATCAATTCAAATTCTAATAATCCAGAACCAATTTCATCAAACTCTGACCAAGAAAATAATGAACAAACTATTGAACCATTAATTGAACCCCTAAATGAACTAACTATTGAACCAACCAATGAATCAACTGAACCAAGAATCGAACCAACAAATCAACCAGTTGAAACAAATAGTGAACCAAACCGACCAGCCGGACCTGAGGCTGAACCAAGCACTAGAAGAACAAAGAAACCCAGACTTAGTCACCCAACCGATCAAATTGTGGGTGATCCAACTCTAGGAGTCAGGACTAGGTCTTCCTATAGGAACCTTAGTCAAATAGCTATGATATCAAAAATTGAACCCAAAACTATAGAAGAAGCCCTACCTGATCCTGATTGGATCATAGCGATGCAAGAAGAACTAGCTCAATTCGAGAGAAACCAAGTCTGGGAATTAGTACCTAAACCTAAAGATAAATCCATCATAGATACTAAGTGGGTCTTTAGGAACAAGCTAAATGATCAAGGAGAAATAGTCAGAAATAAAGCCCGCTTAGTAGCTAAGGGATTCAGCCAAGTAGAGGGACTAGACTATGATGAAACATATGCCCCAGTAGCTAGACTTGAGTCCATTAGAATGTTATTGGCCTTTGCATCCCATAAAGGATTCAAGTTATATCAAATGGATGTAAAGTCAGCCTTTTTAAATGGATTTATTAAAGAAGAAGTTTATGTAGGGCAACCCCCCGGGTTTGAGGACTTAGACAAACCTAACCACGTCTATAAACTAACTAAAGCCCTATATGGATTAAAACAAGCACCCAGGGCTTGGTATGAAAGACTATCAACTTACTTAACTACTAAAGAATTTAAACAAGGCCAAATTGACTCAACCCTATTCATTAAAACCCTAGGAACAGATATATTTATTGCCCAAATTTACGTAGATGACATAATCTTTGGATCCACCAACACCAACTTTCTAAAAGAATTTGTCAAGATAATGGAAGATGAATTTGAAATGAGCTTAGTTGGTGAGCTTACATTTTTCCTAGGACTACAAATCAAACAAACTAGGGATGGTAACTATGTTCATCAATTCAAATATGCTAAAGAATTAATAAAGAAATTTAAAATGGATAACTCTAAAAGCATAAGTACCCCCATGGCCACTAATGTAAAAATAGATAGTGACCCTGATGGTAAACCAGTGGATCCTAAACTCTATAGGAGTATGATAGGTAGCCTACTGTACCTTACAGCCAGCAGACCTGATATTCTTTTTGCTGTAGGGATGTGTGCTAGATACCAAACTTGTGCTAAGGAAACGCACTTAGCAGCCCTAAAAAGAATTTTAAGATATGTAAAGGGCACCCTAAATGTAGGGATTTGGTATCCTAGAACTTCAACTTTTGATTTAACAGGATACACAGATTCTGACTATGCAGGCTGTAAGTTAGATAGAAAGAGCACAAGTGGAAGCTGCCAACTATTAGGTCAGAGTCTAGTTAGTTGGTGCAGCAGAAAACAACACTGTGTAGCTCTATCCACAACTGAAGCTGAGTATGTGGCATTAGGAGAATGTGTGGCTCAACTGTTATGGATGATACACACACTTAAGGACTTTCAGCTCAATTACACCCAAACTCAAGTATTTATTGACAACATAAGTTCAATTAATTTAACTAAGAATCCAATCCAACACTCCAGAACCAAACATATAGAAGTCAAACATCATTTTGTAAGAGACCATGTAACCAGGGGTGAAATAGTACTCAAGTATATTGACTCTAAATCCAACCTAGCTGATATATTCACAAAACCCTTACCTGAATCTGAGTTCAGTTCACTAAGAAGGCAGTTAGGATTGTGTTCAGTAGAATAGTTTAACTCAATTGCTTTTACTATACTTGATTTCAAAAATTGTCTATTTTTGAAAAACTGTTTTATTTAAAGTTCAAAATCAGTTTTCATTTTCAACTTAGTTTTTTTTCAAAAATCAATTCTAAAATCTTCTCGACTTAGTTTTATATTTATTTTAAAACTACCCCCTTCAAAACTAGGGATTTTTCGAAAATGGACTTAGCCTAGGCTTTAACCCTAGAACTGCATGCACCTATAGACTTAGAAGCCAGCATCTCACAAGCACCTTAGGGTACTTATGATTGATAACCTAGAAAGGGTTGAGATGCTTAGGTCTTTGCCTCAATTCAAGATGCTTTAAGTCAGTGCATCTGCAGCAATTGGGGCACTAAATACAACTTATACAGCAATCAAGTTAAGTGTCAAGTTTAGAAAATCTAACTTGAACAAAAACACTTAACTTGACTAACCCTAGCAAAAACTACTGTTTATAACAGTTAGTAAGTAGCTAATTGGGTTAGACAGGCCCCTACAGAGAGAATTGATTGATTTAGTATAAATTTAAGTATGGATTGATTCAGTACAGGAAAAATTTTACTTATTTCCTTATTTATGCTGTATTTGACTGTTTTGATATATGGCAAAGGGGGAGAGATAGGAAAGGAGAGAGTAAAATTTTCTTTTCAAAATTTTCTTAAACTCTATCCTTTATTCAAAAAGTCTTTCTGAAAGATACTTAAGCTGTAAGCTCTCAAAACTTCTACTTAAGCTTTCAAAGATAGTTAAGTCTTCAAAATTTAATTATTCTTCAAAATTTTTTCAAACTTCAAATTTTGCAAATTACTCTAGCTTCAAAATTTTTCAAGATTTCAAATTTTGCAAGTACTCTAGCCTTTCAAAAGGTTTCTGCTTAAGCCTGTCTTTACTCTAAAGCTAAAGTTTTTCAAATTTGTTAAGTACTAAAGTGTTTCAAAACCTACTAAGTACTTAAGCTTGTTACATACTACAGAGTATTTAAGCTAACATTATGAGTACTTTAAAACTTAAAGACTTTAAAATTTCCTAAGTACTCTGATTATACGTTAAAAACTCTACTATGTATTTTTAAGGTTACTTCTAAGTACCTAAAACTTAAGTACAAGTAACGTGTTTAAAACCCCACGAATTTTTGAAAAATCTAGGGGGAGATTTCTTCCAGGGGGAGGGAACAAAATTTACAACTTTTTTCATGTTTTTGCTTAACTTAACTTTTTGAACTAGGGTTGCCATAAATCAAAAAGGGGGAGATTGTTGGTGCAGAATGCACCTAAGTCAAACCTGTGTTTTGATAATGGCAACATAGGTCAAAAGTTAAGTCCTTCTTATTTTCTAACAAGTTAACCAAGTGTGCAGTGCAAGCCCTAGCAAAGGACCGCTAGGCACTGGCGAAGGAATGCCAGAGTTACAAGCCCTAGCGAAGGACTGCTAGGCACCAGGCGAAGGACAGTCTGGGACTAAAGACCTAGCGAAGGACTGCTAGGCACCGGGCGAAGGGTAGCTCGGCATCCAAGCCCTGACAAAGGACCGTCAGGCAAAAGTCCAACCAAAGGAGCGGTTGGCAACAGGTAAATTCTCCCGAGAGGAGTAGGTGAGGACGCGTTCCCCGTCGAGGGAACAGTAGGCGTCGGTTCGACCTAGGACTCCATTTTGGAGACCAAAGTCAGAACCAAGACAGCTAAGGCTGTACAAAATAATAATTAATTGCTTTATTTTATTTTTGGACTAACCCTGGATGCAGGACCGAAGGAATGTGTGTCTGCAACTCAGAGAGCCTCAAAGGAGTGAGGCAGCAGCTGAGCAGGGCGCCCTGAGTGTCCAGGGCGCCCCCAAGGTGAACCAGAACCAAGTGAAGCAACATTGGCTTCGGCTGCTTATTGGGCAGGGCACCCTCAGCAGCCAAGGCGCCCTCATCAGCCAGGGCGCCCTCAGCGCCGAAGGCGCCCTCAGGAGCCAAGGCGCTTCGCGCCTATGCCAGCAACTCTATCCAGCCGAGAAGACCGGGTCAACCAAGGCGCCCTCAGCGACCAGGGCGCCCCAGAGGTCAAACCTAATCCCTATTCAGGTGGGATAAAGCTTGACCGAGCTGATTGCGGATCGGGTGACACTTGGCAGGGCGCCCCCGACGTCCAGGGCGCCCTAGGGGCTATAAATAGCACCCCCTCGACCCCAAGCAAGACAACAACTTCGCTCCAAAGCTTCCACGCTCTTCTACGCTCGTGCCTTGCTCCAGAAACCCCCCACCTCGAGCCGACGACGTCCCTCTGCCCAAAAAGAGTCGATACACTCCGGACGTCGGTAACGAAGAGCTTAACAGTTTATTATTTTATTTCACTTTCTTTGTAATTGAAATTATTGTAACCTCTTTGCGCGAATATAGAATTGCCCAAAGTAAACGGTCAACGACCGTGGGCCTTGGAGTAGGAGTCGACACAGGCTCCGAACCAAGTAAAGATCACTGTGTCTTTGTGCTGTGTCTCGTATTTTTATTTCCACTGTGCACCTACTCTTAGTTTTCCAAAAAAGAGCGATTTCCGATATTCACCCCCCCCTCTATCGGCTTTTCACGATCCAACACAAATTTGGTGCAACGACCAATTTGAGAGTTTTTTTCGGATTTACGAAATTGTTTTAATCTTTTTTTTTCGAATTTTTCTCGTTAATCGAGGTTGGTGCAACACCAGTCGATCATTTTCATTTCTATTAATTTTCTTCTGCACTACTAATCCAAGACTAAGTCTTGGAACAAGTTTTCTTTGTTTTTTTAGAAAATATTAATGGCTACGCAAGAGGGATTCAACACAGCCAGACCACCGCTTTTCAGTGGAGAAGACTTCTCCTACTGGAAAAGCAGGATGGAAGTCCACCTGAAAACTCAGGTGGACCTGTGAATAATTATCCAATCTAGCTTGGAGATTCCCAAGAACGCAGAAGGAGTGACACACCACTACTCTGAATGGGACGCCTCATTGAAAAAGAAGATCGAGGTTGATGCAAAAGCAACCTAGACGTTGCAATGCGGATTGACCAAGGAAGAGCTGAATCGGGTGGGTCCTTTCAGCAGTGCCAAAGAACTTTGGAGCAAGCTGATTGAGCTACACAAAGGCACCTCCGACACCAGAATCAACAAAAAAGATCTGTTGCTGAACAGACTCTATACAATCAAGATGAATGAAGGAGAATCAGCAGCACAACTCCACGCCAGAATCCAGGAGCTAATGAACGGGCTACATACAATAGGTCACAAGGTAGAAAACCGTGACCTAATCAGGTATACCCTAAACACATTCCCTAGGAACACACTGTGGGCATCTATGGTAGATGCTTACAAGGTTTCCAGGGACCTTTCAAAAATTAAATTAGATGAACTTTTCTCAGAATTCGAATTGCATGAACAGACTAACTCCACCTTGGTCGAGAAAAGTATTGCGTTTATTGCAAGTAAATCCCAAGGAAAAGTCCTCAAGAAGAAACCCCAACCAGTACCCGAGTCTGACTCAGACACAGATTCAGAAGACAGTGAAGGGGATCGACCCAAGTTGGTTCGACTAGCTCGGGACTACTACAAGGAGCTGAAGCACCAGACAAACAGAAAGAAAGCAAGCCGACGAAAGGAAGATCTAGCTGAACCTTCAACATCGTCAAAGAGCAAAACCAATGTCACCTACTACGAATGCAACAAGAAGGGACATTACAAATTAGAGTGCTCCAATCTGAAGGAGGCAAAGAAGACACGAAGAAAGAAGGCTCTCCAAGCCATGTGGGATGAATCTTCCTCCAAAGACGAAGAAGAGGCCCCGCAATCAAATCTTCTCGCTTTAACCACTTCGGAAGACATCGACACCGGATCGGAATCGGAGCCAGACGACGGAAGGCTCACAATCTCAGAAAACGGTCAAATAACGGTAAGAGGTTATTCTGAAATTGAACTATCCAAATTAATTGCTTATTTATCTCGCAACTTGGCGAAAGCCAAAATCTGGGTCGAGTCCCTCCGACAGGAAGTAAAACTTCTGAAAGAGGAAGCCGACTCGAGATCCTTGACTGAGAAAGTTCAAGAAGGAAACTCCACTCAAGTTGAAAAGCTTGAGAAAGAGAATTCCTCCTTGAAAACTCAAGTCAAGGAGCTTAGAGTGGCTTTAGAATGATTCACTTCGGGTTCCAAGGGTGTTGATATGATCCTTAGAAAACAGAAGTCCGTTCTTAACCGGTTAGGATGAGGGTATCGAACCAAGTCTAGACAACGGTCTTATTATGCTATATTGAACCAATCTAGAGCCAAAATTCAAGCATGGGTCCCCAAGCTCTGTTTGAACAACCAAGCTGGACCAAACTAGTATTGGATCCCCAAGGACAAGATTCACATCTTGCCTAATCATCATCGAGGCTATAGTCCAGGAGGAGCCAATTTAAAAACAATTTTCATAATTAAATAAGTTTTGTTCTTTAATTTTATTGCATGCTTGCTTGTTTATTTCCTTCTACAATTCATTATGCTTAGACCTAGGACTGGTTAGACTAAGGACAAAACGACTTAATTGAAATTTGAAGAACATAGTATTGGGTGAAGGTGAGATGATAGTACATTAGGGAAGCTATTTTGGTGGAACTAGCCGAAGCTACCGATCCAAGACCCAAACTAGTTAGACCAAAATCTTTCAAGAACTAACTTGAAGATGAATTTTCAATAAAAGGCTTTGTCAAGGAAAGGGTTGATGATCCAATAAGGCTACGTCTAAGAAGGCCTAGTGCCTCACCAAGACTTGGAAGCCAATTATTGAAAATCAAATTCATTTTACTATTGTCAGATTTGAATCTAACACAAATTTCAATTAATCTTAAACTCAAACACTTTTCAAAATCAATAAACTTAAACTTAAAACTTAATAATTTTTTTTAAAATTTAATTCAAGTCTTTCAAAATTAACCTTGTTTTTCAAAATCAAAATCTATTTTTTTTTTGGAAAAACCTGTCTCACAAAACCTATAAGGTTAACATGATTGATAACACTAGATTGGATGAGATAGACTAGGTTGTGAAAATCAATTTAAGCTATCCTTAATTCAAATTAGATCCAAATCAATAAATACTTTATGTGTAGGAACATAAAGATTTGAACCAATGGATGTTGGATAGCGGATGCTCCAGACACATGACTGGAGACAAGTTGAAATTCAACAAACTCAAGTTCAAGAACCTAGGCTCAATAGCATTTGGCAACAATGCTACACTCAAAGTCATTGGGTCAGGAAACATTGAACTCAAATCCGATTTTGTGATTAAAAAGGTGTTGTTGGTTGAAAATTTCAAGTTTAATTTGCTTAGTATAAGTCAACTATGTGATACTGGCTATGTAGTTACATTCACCAACTCTGACTGCCTAATTTGAAATCTGCAAGACTCAGAAGTCATGCTTAAAGGTACTAGGAAAAATAATGTGTATACTATCAATCTACCTTTAGTACCTAAATGCCTCTTAACTCAATTAGAAGAATCCAACCTCTGGTATAGGAGATTAGGTCATACAAATATTAGACTAATATCTAAAGTTACCCAGCTTGGTCTAATTAAAGGGGTACCAAAAATTAAGAACTATGAAAACACGATATGTAACTCATGTAACCAAGATAAACAAACCAAGTCTAATCACAAGTCAATTCAATCAGACTTAACCCAAACCACACTTGAGCTCCTTCACCTTGACCTATTTGATTCACATGGAGCCAAGTCACTAAGCGGAAACCGGTACTGCTTAGTTATTATCGATGATTACTCTAGTTTACCTGGATTAGGTTCCTAAAGACCAAGGATGAAACCCTAAACCTGTTTATTGACTTATGTAAGATAATCGAAAATCAAAATGATACCAAAATCAAAAGACTTAGGAATTATCACGGGGGAGAGTTTAAGAATCAAAGATTTGAAGAATTCTGTAAAATAAATGGATATATTTACGAATTTTCTTGTCCTAGAACCCCCAGCAAAATGGGATAGTAGAAAGAAAGAATAGAACCCTTCAGGAAGCCGCTAGGACTATGCTCAATGAATTCAACCTAGCTAATCAATTTTGGGCAAAAGCAATTAGTACGACTTGCTATATCCAAAATAGGGTCCTAATTAATAAAAGACATAATAAAACTCCTTATGAACTATATTACCATAGACTGCCAAACTTACATTACCTAAGGGTCTTCGTGTGCAAAGTCCATATCTTGAACACCAAGGACTACCTAGGTAAATTTAAGTCTAAGTCAACTCCAGGAGTCTTCTTTGGATATTCAACAACAAGTAGGGCCTATAGGGTTTACAATAAACAAACTAATAAAATTGAAGAAACAACTAACTTAATCTTTGATGAGGAGACTAATCCAAAATCTGACAACCAAACCCTGAACCAATCAAATACTAATCAGGAAGATAATGAACCATCAATTGAACCACTAGTTGAACCTCTAAATGAACTAACTCTTGAACCAACTATTGTGTCAACTGAACCAATAACTGAACCAACTCAAGTAGTTGAACAGAACACTGAACCAAACTGTCCAGCCGGACCTGAGGCTAAACCAAGTTCTAGAAGAACCAAGAAACCCAGACTCAGTCACCCTTCTGATCAAATTATAGGTGATCCAACCTTAGGAGTCAGAACTAGGTCTTCCTATAGAAATCTTAGTCAAATAGCACTAATCTAAAAAATTGAACCTAAGACTATAGAGGAAGCTCTACCTGATCCTGATTGAATTATAGCTATGCAAGAGGAATTAGCTGTTAGATGTGTATACTGAAAGACATGCTTCTTTTATATATATGAACATCTTTATTTTGAAAAGAGAATCACAACCACACTAGGTGTCTGTTTATATTAGTACATGCATGAAGTCCAATTACTTTGCATTATAGATAACATGGTGTGTAGTGTCACATGGAAAATCATGTTATCAGTTCCTTGCTTAGTATAAATAGAGGCCCACAACCGAGATGGAATTAGACAACCCATCGGAATGGTTGTAGTGTAATTAGGTATGGTTGGTCTTAACCATAGGATTACACTAGTGTACTTTGAGTACATTGAGCAAGACGAAAACACGAGGTTATCCAATTTGTACTGACTCGATAATTGGATAGGACCTCAGACTTTATTATGGAGTACGATCCCTTAATCCCGATATAATAATGGGCATATATTATTAACTATTATTTCTTTAATTTACCAATGAGCGAGATATATTCTGTTAGATTGATAGACCCGGTAAGTTGGGAGATAATATTAATAATATGATGTGTCGTTGATTATTGACGAAATCCGTGTCTTGGTGAGTCGGGTTAATGATGCCCCCTTGATGAGCTCAAAAGGTTCATCGTTCTAAACCCTGCAGGTGGATTTGATCCGGCACGATCATAAGGTTGAGTGGTACTAGTCAAGGATCCAGAAGTTAATTAATTTAAATTGTCAGTAATTTAATTAATTAACGGGCATGCGAGATCTTAAACATGGGAGGATGGACGACTCATAATAAGTGGAGCCCATATGTAAATATGGGGGTTGGTGCGGTAATTCAATGAGGGCCCTTTAGTGGAATGGATCCTCATTAATGGACTGGGCTCCATTAGCAGACCAAGATCCAACTCCTCCTCATGGTTCCTACTATAGCCCTATATATATCCCGTGGTGACATGAAACAAGTTGATGATTGATGAATTAATCTTAAAGAACACAAGAAACCTAATCTCTTCTCTCCTCCTCTTTCTCTCTCTCTCTACGGCGCCGAAGACGTTTCTCCACCGACGACCTGCATGCAAAGTTGGTAACGTTCTTTGCAATTAAGAAATTGCAAACGTTTTTTGCAATTAAGAAATTGCAATTATAATTGCAATTTTGCAATGAATCAAGAAGGCAGCTAATTCTCCGATTGGAGAATGAATCCTTCAAAATGCATGCATGCGTTTCTTCTCCATGCATGATTAATTGCATGCAAGCACTTAAAACTGCTCCAATCTCTGATTAATTGCATTTGCATGCAATTAAGTTCCCTTATGGCAATTTCTTATAAATTGCCTCTTGGAGCAGTGGAAGAAAAGTGGGAAAAAGTTGCAACTCCAAGGTTGCAAAGTGGTTCACGTCTCTTTGCTAAAGGGAGAAAAGTTGCAACAGATTGCAAAGTTGATCACGTCTTCCAAGACAGCAATTTTCTTCCAAAGATGCAAAGTTTCTCTAAACAATCGACTTTGCATCAAAGTTGAGAAGTTGCGGACGCAGCTTGCAGAGGACAAGTTGCTCAACTTGTTCTGTAGAGAAGTTGCGTACAATTTGCAGAATTCCCTGTGGAGAAGAAGCTCGGGTGCCGGCGGTGGAGAAAAGAGAAATAGTAAGGTTTTGTGTTTGGATTATCTCCTAGGAGCAGTCGACGACATCCCTTTGGTTGGGGATTGGTTGGCGCAAGGAGAGGGGATCAACTTGGTGACCACGGGTCTTGGTAGATCGTCGGCCACACGACGTCCAAGCGGGGAGGGTCATACGGTAGAAGATCGTAAGGTAACGGAAGATATATTCTTCTCTGGCTTCTTATGTTCATTTTGTGTCTTATTCATTAGTCTCGTCGTTTTATGTTTGTTATATAATTATTTTGATTGTGAATCATAGTTAATACTTATTTAACTGGACCCCGACTATAAACATAAAAGTCGGTGATCAACTCGTCACCTTTTCCGTGGTCGAATGGTCGAGCAAATCACAAGGCCGATTTTGGTAATTGGCCGAGTTGTGACTTGGATCGTTCGATACTGCACAAGACGGTCGATGGGAGACGACTCTCCATTCGAATTAAATTTTTAATCCATAGGCATGGAGAGGTTTCTCAGATAGACCAGGTATTCGCTTAGGAAACCCGCCAAGCCATACCCAACATTAGCCCAATTTGAAAGAAACCAAGTCTGGGAACTAATACCTAAACCTGAGGGCAAATCTATTATAGATATTAAGTGGGTGTTTAGGAATAAACTAAATGACCAAGGGGAAATAGTTAGAAATAAAGCCCGCTTAGTAGCTAAAGGGTTCAGTCAAGTCGAAGGATTAGACTATGATGAAACCTATGCCCCAGTAGCCAAACTTGAGTCAATTAGAATGTTGTTGGCATTTGCAGCTCATAGAGGGTTCAAGCTATACCAAATAGACGTTAAGTCAACCTTTTTAAATGGGTTCATCAAGGAAGAAGTCTATGTAGGACAACCTCCAGGATTTGAGGACCTAGAGAAACCTGACTACGTTTTCAAACCTAAAAAGACACTTTATGGGTTAAAACAAGCACCTAGGGCATGATATGAACGCCTATCAACTTACCTTATTTCAAAGGAATTTAACCAAGGACAACTTGATTTCACTCTATTTGTTAAAACCTTAGAAAAAGACATCTTCATTGCCCAAATCTATGTTGACGACATAATTTTCGGATCTACCAACTCAAACTTTTAAAAGG
>JAGFNQ010007360.1:328431-348136 GCA_024364735.1 Boesenbergia rotunda | reverse complement strand
CAAAGTGATGTTTTACTTCTATGTGTTTGGTTCTAGAATGTTGTATTGGGTTTTTGGTTAAGTTAATTGAGCTAATATTGTCAATATTGACTTGGGTCTGATTGTAGTCTAGCTGAAAGTCCTTAAGAGTATGCATCATCCATAGGAGTTGAGCTACACACTCTCCTAAGGCTACATATTCAGCTTCAGTTGTGGATAAGCAACACAGTGTTGCTTTCTACTGCACCAACTTACTAAGCTGTTTCCTAAAAGTTGACAGCTTCCACTTGTACTTTTTCTATCTAATTTACAACCAGCATAGTCAGAATCAGAGTATCCTGATAACTTAAAGGATGAAGTCCTAGGGTACCAATCCCTACATTTAGGGTGCCCTTAATGTATCTTAAAATTCGTTTTAGGGCTGCTAAGTGAGTTTCCTTAGCACAGGTTTGGTACCTAGCGCACATTCCTACTGAAAAAAGTATATCAGGTCTGCTGGCTGTAAGGTATAGTAGACTTCCTATCATACTTCTATAAAGTTTTAGATCTACTGGTTTGCCCATCAGGGTCATTATCTATTTTCACATTTGTGCCATTGGGGTACTTATACTTTTAGAGTTATCCATTTTAAATTTCTTAATTAGTTCTTTAGCATATTTAGATTGATGTACATAATTTCCATCCTTAGTTTGTTTGATTTGTAACCCTAGGAAAAAAGTTAAGTTCCCCAACTAAACTCATTTCGAACTCATTTCCATTATTGTTACAAATTCTTTTAGAAATTAGAGTTAGTTGATCCCAAATATTATATCATCTACGTAAATTTGGGCAATAAATATATCCTTTTCTAAAATTTTAACAAACAAGGTTGGGTCAATTTGACCTTGTTTGAATTCTTTAGAGATCAGGTAATTGGGATAATCTTTCATACCACGCCCTGGGTGCTTGTTTTAGTCCATAAAGGGCTTTACTAAGTTTGTAGACATGATCGGGTTTTTCTATATCCTCAAACCCTGGGGGTTGTCCTACATAAACTTCTTCCTTAATAAGCCCATTTAAGAAGACTGACTTTACATCCATTTGGTATAATTTAAATCCTTTATGGGATGCAAAGGCTAGTAACATCCTAATAGACTCAAGTCTAGCTACAGGGGCATAGGTTTCATCATAATCCAACCCTTCTACTTGACTGAATCCCTTAGCTACTAAGCGGGCTTTATTTCGGACTATTTCACCTTGATCGTTTAACTTATTCCTAAATATCCACTTAGTGTCAATTACGGATTTGCCCTTAGGTTTAGGTACTAACTCCCAGACTTAGTTTCTCTCAAATTGGGCTAGCTCTTCTTGCATGGCTAAGATCCAGTCAGGATCAGGTAGGGCTTCCTCAATAGTCTTAGGTTCAATCTTTGAAATCATGGCTATTTGACTAAGATTTCTATAGGAAGCTCTAGTTCTGACTCCTAAGGTTGGATCACCTACAATTTGGTCAGTTGGGTGACTTAGTCTGGGTTTCTTGGTTTTTCTAGTACTTGGCTCAGCTTCAGGTCCAGCTGGTCCAATAGATTCAGGTCTGGGTTCATTGGTTGGTTCAACTGATTCAGAAGTTGGCTCAATTGTTAAGTCATTAAAGGGTTCAATTGGGGTTTCAGAGTTATCTTCTTGATCAGTATTTGATGAAGCTAAGTCAGAATTATTAGATTTTGGGTTAGTTTCTTCATCAAATATTAAGTTGGTTGTTTCTTCAATTTTCTTAGTTGTTTTGTTGTAGACTCTATAAGCTCTACTTGTTGTAGAGTACCCTAAAAAGATACCTGGGTTTGACTTGGATTGGAATTTTCCAAGATAGTCTTTAGTATTAAGAATATGAACTTTGCATCCAAAGACTCTAAGATAGTGTAGGTTTGGAAGTCTATGGTAGTAAAGTTCATAGGGTGTTTTATTTAACCTTTTATTAAGCAGAATCCTATTTTGGATATAGCAAGCTGTGCTAATTGCTTCTGCCCAGTAGTGGTTAGGTAGGTCAAATTCATTGAGCATAGCCCTAGCAGCTTCCTGTAAGGTTCTATTCTTTCTTTCTACTATGCCATTTTGTTGGGGGGTTCTAGGACACGAAAATTCGTGTTTATATCCATTTACTTTACAGAATTCTTCGAATCTTTGATTCTCGAATTCTCCCCCGTGGTCAGACCTAAGTCTTTTGATTTTGGTATCATTTTGATTTTCAATCAATTTACAAAAGTTGTTAAATAGGTTCAGGGTTTCATCTTTGGTCTTTAGAAACCTGACCCAAGTGAACCTAGAGTAGTCATCAATTATCACTAAGCAGTATCGGTTTCCACTTAGTGACTTGGCTCCATGTGAATCAAATAGGTCAAGGTGTAGGAGCTCAAGTGTGGTTTGGGTTTGATCAGATTGGATCAATTTGTGACTAGACTTGGTTTGTTTGCCTTGATTACAAGATTCACATATTAGGTTTTCATTATTCTTAATTTTAGGGACACCTTTGATTAAGCCAAGTTGGGTAATTTTTGAGATAGTTCTTAGATTGCAATGACCTAATCTCCTATGCCAGAGTTTTGATTGTTCTAATTGTGTTAACATGCATTTGGGTATAAGGGGAAGACTTATAGTATATACATTATTTTTCCTAGTGCCCTTAAGCATGATTTCTGAGTCTTGTGCATTTCTAATCAGGCAGTTAGAATTGTTGAAGGTAACTAAATAACCAGAGTCACATAACTGACTTATGCTAAGTAGGTTAAAACTAAAGTCTTCAACCAATAGAACTTTCTTAATAATGAAATTAGATTTAAGTTCAATATTACCTGACCCAATTACCTTGAGTGTAGCATTATTTCCAAATGCCACTGAGCCCAGGTTTTTGAACTTGAGTTTGGTGAACTTCAATTTGTCTCCAGTCATGTGTCTGGAGCATCCGCTATCTAACATCCATTGGTCCAAATCTTTATGTTCCTACACATAAAGGATTTTTGGTGATTTGGATCCAATTTGAGTTGGGATAGCTTAAATTGAGTTTCACTTCCTAGTCTGTCTCACCCCAGTCTAGGGTTTTCAATCACGTTAACCTTAAGGTTTTTGTGAGACAGGTTTGAGGGTTAAAATTAATTTTGAAAAGGAATTTTAATTTATTTTGAAAATGTTATTTTAGTTTTGAAAACAGATTTGAAAACAAATAAGTTTAGAAATTTTGAAAAATAGATTAAGTGATTTTTGAAAAAGAAATAAGTTTTGAAAACAGATTAGAATCTATAATTATTTGAAATTTGAGTTAGATTCGAATTTGACAAAAGATAATTTGAATTTGAATTTTAGAAATTGACTTCCAGGTCTTGGCGAGGCACAAGGCCTTCTTTGGCCGTAGCCTTATGGGATCATCCACCCTTTCCTTGACAAAGCCTTTTAATAAAATTTCATTTTCAAATTAAATTAGGTCATTTTCTGGTCTAACTAGCTTGGGTCTTGGATCGGTAGCTTCGGCTGGTTTCACCAGTCTAAAGAGACCAAGTAGACTTGATCTTATTAGAGTTGGTTTCCCCAACGTACTATCATCTCACCTCCTCCCAATACTATGTTTTCAAGTTTCAAGTAATTTAGTCCTTAAATCTAAGTATTCCTTAAATCTAAGCATGGTAATTTGCAAAAATTAAATAAACAAACAATCAATCAATTAAAAAAAATTATCTAATTATAAAAATTATTTTGATTTTGGCTCCCCCTGGACTAAAGCCTCTGTATGGGTTAGGCAAGATGTGAATCTTGTCCTTGGGGATCCAAAATTGATTTGAACCAGTTGGTTTAGTCAGGCACAGTTTTGGCACCCATGCCTGAACCTTAGGTCTTGACTGGTTCAGTACAGCAAAGTAAGATCTTTGCCGAGATTTGGTTCTATAGCCAAGTCCGGATCGGTTTAGAACAGACTTCTGTTTTCCCAGAATCAGATCAAGATTCTTGGAACCAGAAGTGAATCATTCTAAAGCTGTTCTTAAGTCCTTAACTTGAGTTTTCAGGGAGGAATTCTCTGATTCAAGTTTTTCAACTTGATCAGGGGTTCCTTCCTGAAGTTTCTCAGTTAAGGATTTAGAATCAGCTCCCTCTTTCAGGAGTTTTACTTCCTGTCGGAGGGACTCGATTCGGAGTTTGGCTTTCGCCAAATCTCGAGATAGATAGGAAATAAGCGAATTCAATTGTAATTTCGAAAAACCTGTTACCCTTATTTCGCCGTCGTCGGAGAATGTCAGTTTGCCATCGTCCCGGTCTGAGTCTGAGTCAGTCTCGATTTGATCCGAAGCGGTCAGGGCTAGAAGATTGGACTGGGGTGCTTCTTCTTCTTCTTCTGAGGAAGACTCGTCCCAGGTTGCTTGGAGTGCCTTCTTCTTTCTGGTCTTTTTGGACTCCTTTAGACTTGGACACTCAGTCTTGTAGTGGCCCTTCTTCTTGCATTCGTAGCAGGTTACGTTGGGCTTGTGTTTGTCAGTTGCTGGTTCAGCTGGTTCATCCTTTCTTCAGCTTGTTCTTCGTGTGTTGGTTTGGTTTTTCAACTTTTTATAGTAGCTTCGAGCTAGCCGGACCAGTTCAGATTGATCTTCTTCTTGATCTTCTGTTTCTGAATCTGAGGTAGACTCGGGTTCAACTTGAGTTTTCTTCTTAGTCATTCTTCCTGTTTTCCCTGCAAAGAAAGCTATACTTTTCTCGGCCAAATTGCAGTTAGTTTGTTCATGCAGTTCAAGTTCAGAGAATAACTCATCTAACTTAATTTTTGAAAGATCCCTAGAGACCTTGTATGCATCTACCATAGATGCCCACAAGGTGGTCCTAGGGTGTAGCGACCCGCCTTCTTACTGCCTTAGACGGATCGTTACTTTCCTCTACTTCTCAACTCTTATACATGACTAAAAGTAAAATGCGGAAATCTTTTTTTTTTCTTTTAAATTCTTCTAACAATTATATTCTAACTTAAGTAGTCATGCATGCTACCATATCACACTTTCCTTCTCAAAACTCGTAGATGATACTTATTGAAACAAGCCTCACCCAACTCAAACTGCCCGTACCAGTCGACTGGTGACGTAGCAGTCGACTGGTACGCCTGTAATCAGAATTACAGGTTTTCGGCTCTTGCTTCTTAAGTCCACCATTCATTCAGTTTCGAGCCATATCAAACTACGACACCATTTCTATACTCTATGTCAGTTTCCTAAACAATTTAGCCAATCAAACGAATCCATAAACTTGAATTTAGGACTTTTATGGAAGAAAATAAACTAAACAAGTTTATATAAACTTTAACAATAGAGTTTGTACCAATCTTGACTCCTATGCATTCATAACGCCAAATACATGTTCTACAACCTTGCTAATGCATTATGAAATGTGATTGCAACTTTTCTAAACATTTTTAAGCAATAAAAACTTGATTCAAAGGGAAATTGATACTATCTTGGCACAAACACCTTTTTCTCTAACAAAGTATCAATATCTCTAACTACTTACACTTCTACTCATCCAATGCAATCATAAGGATATGTATGCTAAATGAAATGACATGGAATCTTTACTCTAAGAAATTGAGCATGTAAAACTATCCAAAACTCAAATACTCTATAATCTCCATAAGCAAGAACTTGAAATTTGAATAAACCTAAACATTGCAATTCAAATAACTAAAATGTCTCGTCTCAAGGATCTCTCCATAATCAGCCACCACACACACTCTACTCAGCATCGCCTCGTCGTCCTCCTTCAGAATTGCTTGCCTTTACCTTTATCTGCAATAAGAGGAAATGCATCTATAAGCAAAAGCTTAGTAAGTACTATCTAGCTCACAAAATCTCGAATGTGTAAACATGCTTCTAGAACAATATGAAAATCATATGAGATACTAATATGCTTGAAAGAAAACTAAGAACATGTATAGCTCAAAACATGCATACTCAAGCAATAATAAATCTCAATTTACTTTTCTTGGCTCAACTTGAACTTTAGCTATTCTTTAACTTTTGAAAACTTTCTTAAACTTTAGAAAACTTTGCTAAAGCATATACTTGAAAATAATAATCACTTGGATCCACTGAAGACGTAAGTACCATCTGATGCGCGTTCCCTAAAAGGTTGGGGTAGCGAGCCACCAATCCTAATAGAGCAGACCTTGGTCTACCAGGGCCAAGACCTTGGAATTGGACACCTGGATTTCTTTAACGACGCCCTTGGACGCCGGGTACTGGCCTTATAAAATAAAATAGCTTTTCTTTCTTTTCTTTCTTATCTGTAAATGCCTTGGCATTTTCTGGAGCACCTTGCGTGCTAAAATCCCTAAGTCTTGACTTTTGGGGATTTCTTAAGGCCTTGGCCTTTTCTTTTCTTATCTTTATCTTTTCTTTTCTTTTCTCATAGCTTTTCTTGGACCCTAAACTCACATAGGGTATTAATCAACATATATAAGCATATAATGAACTAATATCACATGCAAAAACTCAAACAAAAGGAAATATCTCTTTTAAAAACTTTTAAAGAAAATTCTCGCGGAAAAACCGCCTCTTACTGCAGGTGAGCAGTACTTACATTGATATCTTGGACTTACAACCAAGATTGACGTCTAGGACTCGGGAGAAACTTGAGATCTCGGAGAATTCTTCGCGCCTACGTGTTCCTCTCGTCGCGGGGATCCCGAATATAGAATTATCTCTTGGAGAAGAGTCTTGGTCGGCCCTCCTTGGCCTTGATGGTGGTCGGCGTCGCCCAAGAGGAGAGGTGGTCGGCGTGAGGGTTTGGAGAGGAGAGAAATAAAATTTCTCTCTTTAACTATCTATTTATACTTAAGGCAGATTAAACTAACAATTCCTTAAATAACCTTCTCTCCATCCCTTGTTGTGCTTGATACCCCCAGCCCAGCTGGCCGCGCGCTCCCTTGGTCTCGTGGTGGTCGCGGGTTCGAGCCACCCGCTGCACTTAATTGGTTTTTCCATTTTTGGCTTTTTCCTTTTTTCTTTTTCTTTTTCCAAAAATACCAAACGGACTCGGAAAATTCCATAAAAATACTCTAAAAATTCCTAAAAATATCTAGAATATTTCTAAACCATTTCTAAATAATTCCAAGGACTTTAAGAACTAAAAATGGAAATTTTGGGGCGTTACATAGGGAACGCGTTTAGGGCATACCTTATAAGATCACGGTTTTGAACCTGGTGACCTATTGCGTGAAGACCGTTCATCAATTCCTGGATTCTGGCATGAAGCTGGGCTGCTGTCTCGTTATCTGCCATTTTGATGGTGAAGAGCTTGTTCAGTAGCAGGTCCCGTTTGCTGATCCTCGTATCTGAAGTTCCTTCGTGGAGCTCGATCAGTTTAGCCCATAGCTCCTTTGCACTGTTGAAGGGGCCTACGCGGTTCAGCTCCTCTTTTGTCAGTCTGCATTGAAGAGTCTGAGTTGCCTTGGCGTCAGCTTCAATTTTGCGTTTGAGGGCAGTGTCCCACTCTGAGTAGTTTTGTGGTACGCCATCAGCATTTGTGGGAATCATCAGTCCAGACTGGATGATTATCCACATATCCACCTGGGTTTTCAGGTGGACCTCCATTCGACTTTTCCAGTAAGGAAAGTCTTCTCCACTGAAAAGTGGAGGTCTGGCGGTGCTAAAGCCTTCTTGGATGGCCATTTGTTCTGAAATGAAAAAAAAACAAGAATATTCCAAGACTTGGTCTTGGATTAGTAGTGCGGGAAGAAAAGAAATAAAGACAATTTCAAGGGGTGTTGCACCAACCTTGAAAGAAAAATTCGAACGAAAATTTAAAAAAAAATTGAGAGAGAAAAATTAAAGAAATCCGAAAAAAATTTTCAAACTGGTGGTTGCACCAAGTTTGAATTCCCCGCTCTGATACCACTTGTTGGATCGAGAGATGCGAGAGAGGGGGGGGGGTGAAGTCGCAAATCGTTCGGATTTAAAAGAGCAAGTGCGCAGCGGAATGAAACAGAGCAAAACAACGCTAACACGGTCGTTTTACTTGGTTCGGAGCCTGGGTCGACTCCTACTCCAAGGCCCACGGTCGTTGACCGTTTTCTGCGGGCAATTCTATAAGTTCGTAAAGTTTACAAATAGATTTTACAAGAAGGCAGAATAGTAAACTTTAAATACAAAGCTCTTCGTTACCGACGTCCGGTGTAGATCGAAGTTTCGGAGCAGCGGGACGTCGTCAGCTTGAGTTGGAAGATTTCTGGAGCGTGTCGCGGAAGCAGAAGAGCGCAGAAGTGTCGCAGTGATTGATGCTTTGAAGAAGGAGGTCGAGGGCCCTTTATATAGGGCCTGGGGGCGCCCTGGTCGACGGGGGCGCCCCCCCCCCACGTGGCAGCAGATCCACACAAGGCGCAATCAACGACTTATCCCT
Organism: Boesenbergia rotunda; assembly: GCA_024364735.1. Lineage (NCBI taxonomy): Eukaryota > Viridiplantae > Streptophyta > Magnoliopsida > Zingiberales > Zingiberaceae > Boesenbergia > Boesenbergia rotunda. The sequence continues at coordinate 339,757 of JAGFNQ010007360.1, read as the reverse complement.
TGAACCTCGGGATAAGGTCTTGACTGGGGCGCCCTGTACGCTGGGGGCGCCCTGGTTGACTCGGCCAACTCTTATCCACAGCGCTGAAGTCTCCTGCGTATGACTGGCTGGGGGCGCCTGGGACAGCGGGGGCGCCCTGGGCGTGTAGCGCAGACGCGGCAGAGTTGTTTGCAATGGGGGCGCTCGGGACAGCGGGGGCGCCCTGGGTATGTACTGTCGAAGTCTTTCCTGTCTTGTTGTGTTTTGTGTTCACCATGGGGGCGCCCGGGACACTCCGGGCGCCCTGGTCAGCTGTTGCCTCACTCCTTTGAGGCACTCTGAGCTGCAGACACTCGTTCCTTCGGTCCTGCATCCAGGGTTAGTCCAAAACACAATAAAACAATAAGATAATAGGTTATACAGCCTCAGCTGTCTTGGTTCTGACTTTGGTCTCCAAAATGAAGCCCTAGGTCGAACCGACGCCTAATGTTCCCTCAAGGGGAACGCGTCCTCACCTACTCCTCTCGGGAGAATTTACCTGGTGCCAACCGGCTCCTCCAGTTGGACTTTTGCCCGGCAGTCCTTCGCCAGGTCTTGAGGTACCAAGCTGCCCTTCGCTTGGTGCCTAGCAGCCCTTCGCTAGGTCTTTACTTCTGACAACCCTTCGCCAGTGCCTAGCATTCCTTCGCTAGGGCTTTGTCCATTCTGGCAGTCCTTCGCCAGTGCCTAGCATTCCTTCGCTAGGGCTTTGTCCATTCTGGCAGTCCTTCGCCAGTGCCTAGCATTCCTTCGCTAGGGCTTTTCCTGTACACTCAAGAAACTTGTTAGACACCAATTAACCCTTAACTTTTGAACCCTTTTGCCAATATCAAAACACAGGTTTGACTTGGGTGCAATCTGCACCAACAGTCCATCCCTGTTGCACAACTCCGGTAGTGCCAGAACCGTGGACAGCTTCGGTAGTCCAAAACCGGGGCGTTCTTAAGGTGCCCATCCCTTGGACCCATACTTCGGTCCGGTACAAGCCCATACATAAAGTAAAATACTTTTCATGTTTCATCATTCATACGACATTCATAGCATAACCATGTTACATAAAGCATGACTTAACACATGCTTGTCCTTTCATTGTTCATTCTTATTGCATAACATCATGATGCCTGTAAGGCATGAGCATTATCTTCATTCATAAACATGGTATGCATCTTCTTTCATAAGCATGACATACATCTTTATTCATACAACATGGCATGCATTATTCTTATCATGAACAGAAACACAACATACTTATCATGACATCGTTCTTATTATGAAAATAACATAACATACCTATCATAGCATCATTCTTATCATGAACATACCCCTATCATACTTCATCATTCATATCATGAACATAAACCTATCATACTTATCAGGGCATCCAGTCATAACCTAAACATTAACCATAAAGCATGGTGCTTAAACCTTAGGGTCATGGTTAACATGATTCCTACCACATGCTTGATCCTATACATATAAATACTTTATGGTAAACATGAACCATCATTCTTTGAATCCTAACTCCACCCCCAAACCCTAGATCCAAGGCTTGGCCGAAACTTCTAAGGTGGAGTTCCATCAATTCCATAAACATGTAATATAGCATAAGGTAAAGGAACTACCATACATTATTTATAAGACCATAGGAAGTCCTTGGGGCTCATGATTAGGGTCAACCCTAACCTTTAGGCCACTTTCCTAGGGCTGGCTGAAACTTATAAGGCCATGGGGGTATGGAAAAAATTCCATTAAAATCCCCAATCAATCATTAAACACTAATCACATCTTACCATAGAGCCATTGGAGCCCTTACTTGAAATAAATCATAACTTTTACCCTATTAACCCTTCATGGCCGAAACTTATAGAGTCTCTAGGCCATGTGAAAATTCACATAATCACCCTCCATCACGCTTATATCATGACAACACATAAAAATATATACTTGAAGTTTAGGACTCAACCCTAACCTTTGGGTCCTTGAGGTTGGCCGAAACTTATAGGGTCTCTAGGGTAATCCAAAAATTCCCAAAAATTATACTTAACCTCTACACATCATAAGGGAATATTAAATAACATTATCAATATTTTTGGAATAATTATAGACCTTTAAATCATGGTGGCCGAAACCCTTCAACTTAGGGTTCTTAGTTTTGTTTCTTTCATGTTGGCCGAAACCCTAGGGTGTCCTAGGGTACTCCAAAAATTCCCAAAAATTATAATTAACCTATAAACATCATAAGGGAACATTAAAAAACATTATCATGATTTTTAGCATAATTATAGACCTTTAAATCATGGTGGCCGAAACCCTTAAACTTAGGGTTCTTAGTTTTGTTTCTTTCATGTTGGCCGAAACCCTAGGGTGTCCTAGGGTACTCCAAAAATTCCTAAAAATTATACTTACCCTCTAATCATCATAAGAGAACATTAAAAAATATTATCATGATTTTTATCATAATTATAGACCTTTAAATCATGGTGACCGAAACCCTTAAACTTAAGGTTCTTGGTTTTTCTTCCTTTCAACATCAAATCCAAAAACTAACCAATATATCATGCTAAAAATCATGGAAATCATAAGGAACTATTATACCACAGGTGAGGGAGCCTTAACTTGGGTTTCTTGATTTTTCGAACCTTGGAAGAGAAGAAAATGGTAAGATCTTTGGACCCTTGAACACCCTTGTCCTTGTATCCTTGGAAGACCCCTTAGATCTTGGAGATGAGACCTTGGTGGAAGTTTTTCCAAGGGAGAGCTCCCTTGAAGGTGTTCGGCTAGGATGAGGGAAGGAGGAGAAAACAATTGCAAAGTAATGGGAAGAAAAGGTAACTCCCAAACCCCCCTATTTATCAGCCATTAAGGAGGTAAATGAAGAGTCTCTCCATGACCCTTCATCTTCTTCTAAGCCTTAACCAATATCCACTTCATTTCCTCATAACATTCCCTTGCTAGATGAGATGGTTAGAGCCTACATGGTTGTACAAGAAGTCCAAGGTTTAATCCTTGGCTCATGCACCTTTATTTTTATTTTTATTTTTATTTCATTTATCTTATTATTTTATTGTTCCTAAATTCCGAAAATCCCCCCTAAAATCACCCATAATTATGCTAATATTCCTAAATAAAATCCTTTTATATTTATATTAATTTTACCTAATTAATACCCATTTTTGGCCCATTTACAGCTCATTAGTACCTAATTTCTCGATTTAAATAGGAACATTAGGCTAAGATTTACCCATAATCGTGCTAATATGCCTAATTAAATCATATTTATATTTATACTAATTTTTTTTACCTAAAATCCACCTATAATCGTGGTACTAGAAAGCCCATATAAGGCCCATTAGTACTTAGTTTTTCTCAATTTAAATGAGAAAATACGGATTTCTAAGCCACATTTTGTATTAATATTTCTAGATCCCTCGGAAAATTATCTAAACATGCTCAATATTTTAAGAAAATATTAAGAGAATTTTCCGGGTCGTTACATATACTATCAATCTACCTTTAGTACCTAAATGCCTCTTAACTTAATTAGAAGAATCCAACCTCTGGCATAGGAGATTAGGTCATACAAATATTAGACTAATATCTAAAGTTACCCAGCTTGGTCTAATTAAAGGGGTACCAAAAATTAAGAACTATGAAAACACGATATGTAACTCATGTAACCAAGATAAACAAACCAAGTCTAATCACAAGTCAATTCAATCAGACTTAACCCAAACCACACTTGAGCTCCTTCACCTTGACCTATTTGATTCACATGGAGCCAAGTCACTAAGCGGAAACCGGTACTGCTTAGTTATTATCGATGATTAATCTAGTTTACCTGGATTAGGCTCCTAAAGACCAAGGATGAAACCCTAAACCTGTTTATTGACTTATGTAAGATAATCGAAAATCAAAATGATACCAAAATCAAAAGACTTAGGAATTATCACGGGGGAGAGTTTGAGAATCAAAGATTTGAAGAATTCTATAAAATAAATAGATATATTTACGAATTTTCTTGTCCTAGAACCCCCCAGCAAAATGGGATAGTAGAAAGAAAGAATAGAACCCTTCAGGAAGCCGCTAGGACTATGCTCAATGAATTCAACTTAGCTAATCAATTTTAGGCAAAAGCAATTAGTACGACTTGCTATATCCAAAATAGGGTCCTAATTAATAAAAGACATAATAAAACTCCTTATGAACTATATTACCATAGACTGCCAAACTTACATTACCTAAGGGTCTTCGTGTGCAAAGTCCATATCTTGAACATCAAGGACTACCTAGGTAAATTTCAGTCTAAGTCAACTCTAGGAGTCTTCTTAGGATATTCAACAACAAGTAGGGTCTATAGGGTTTACAATAAACAAACTAATAAAATTGAAGAAACAACCAACTTAATCTTTGATGAGGAGACTAATCCAAAATCTGACAACGAAACCCTGAACCAATCAAATACTGATCAGGAAGATAATGAACCATCAATTGAACCACTAGTTGAACCTCTAAATGAACTAACTCTTGAACCAACTACTGTGTCAACTGAACCAATAACTGAACCAACTCAAGTAGTTGAACAGAACACTGAACCAAACCGTCCAACCGGACCTGAGGCTGAACCAAGTTCTAGAAGAACCAAGAAACCCAGACTCAGTCACCCTTCTGATCAAATTATGGGTGATCCAACCTTAGGAGTCAGAACTAGGTCTTCCTATAGAAATCTTAGTCAAATAACACTAATCTCAAAAATTGAACCTAAGACTATAGAGGAAGCCCTACCTGATCCTGATTGGATTATAGCTATGCAAGAGGAATTAGCTGTTAGATGTGTATACTGAAAGACATGCTTCTTTTATATATATGAACATCTTTATTTTGAAAAGAGAATCACAACCACACTAGGTGTCTGTTTATATTAGTACATGCATGAAGTCCAATTACTTTGCATTATAGATAACATGGTGTGTAGTGTCACACAGAAGATCATGTTATCAGTTCCTTGCTTAGTATAAATAGAGGCCCACAATCGAGATGGAATTAGACAACCCATCGGAATGGTTATAGTGTAATTAGGTGTGGTTGGTCTTAACCATAGGATTACACTAGTATACTTTGAGTACATTGAACAAGACCAAAACACGAGGTTATCCAATTTGTACTGACTCGATAATTGGATAGGACCTCAGACTTTATTATGGAGTACGATCCCTTAATCCCGATATAATAACGGACATATATTATTAACTATTATTTCTTTAATTTACCAATGAGCGAGATCTATTCTGTTAGATCGATAGACCCGGTAAGTTGGGAGATAATATTAATAATATGATGTGCCGTTGATTATTGACGGAATCCGTGTCCTGGTGAGTCGGGTTGATGATGCCCCCTTGATGAGCTCAAATGGTTCATCATGCTAAACCCTGGAGGTGCATTTGATCTGGCACGATCATAAGGTTGAGTGGTACTAGTCAAGGATCCAGAAGTTAATTAATTTAAATTGTCAGTAATTTAATTAATTAACGGGCATGCGAGATCTTAAACACGGGAGGATGGACGACTCGTAATAAGTGGAGCCCATATGTAAATATGGGGGTTGGTGCGGTAATTCAATGAGGGCCCTTTAGTGGAATAGATCCTCATTAATGGACCGGGTCCATTAGCAGACCAAGATCCAACTCCTCCTCATGGTCCCTACTATAGCCCTATATATATCCCGTGGTGACATGAAACTAAGTTGATGATTGATAAATTAATCTTAGAGAACACAAGAAACCTAATCTCTTCTCTCCTCCTCTTTCTCTCTCTCTCTCTCTCTACGGCGCCGAAGACGTTTCTCCACCGACGACCTGCATGCAAAGTTGGTAACGTTCTTTGCAATTAAGAAATTGCAAACGTTCTTTGCAATTAAGAAATTGCAATTATAATTGCAATTTTGCAATGAATCAAGAAGGCAGCTAATTCTCCGATTGGAGAATGAATCCTTTAAAATGCATGCATGCGTTTCTTCTCCATGCATGATTAATTGCATGCAAGCACTTAAAACTGCTCCAATCTCTGATTAATAGCATTTGCATGCAATTAAGTTCCCTTATGGCAATTTCTTATAAATTGCCTCTTGGAGCAGTGGAAGAAAAGTGGGAAAAAGTTGCAACTCCAAGGTTGCAAAGTGGTTCACGTCTCTTTGCTAAAGGGAGAAAAGTTGCAACAGATTGCAAAGTTGATCACGTCTTCCAAGGCAGCAATTTTCTTCCAAAGAAGCAAAGTTTCTCTAAACAATCGACTTTGCATCAAAGTTGAGAAGTTGCGGACGTAGCTTGCAGAGGACAAGTTGCTTAACTTGTTCTGTAGAGAAGTTGCGTGCAATTTGCAGAATTCCTTGTGGAGAAGAAGCTCGTGTGCCGGCGGTGGAGAAAAGAGAAATAGTAAGGTTTTGTGTTTGGATTATCTCCTAGGAGTGGTCGACGACATCCCTTTGGTTGGGGATTGGTTGGCGCAAGGAGAGGGGATCAACTTGGTGACCACGGGTCTTGGTAGATCATCGCCCACATGACGTCTAAGCGGGGAGGGTCATACGGTAGAAGATCGTAAGGTAACGGAAGATATATTCTTCTCTGGCTTCTTATGTTCATTTTGTGTCTTATTCATTAGTCTCATCGTTTTATGTTTGTTATATAATTATTTTGATTGTGAATCATAGTTAATAATTATTTAACTGGACCCCGACCATAAACACAAAAGTCGGCGATCAACTCGTCACCTTTTCCGTGGTCGAATGGTCGAGCAAATCACAAGGCCGATTTTGGTAATTGGCCGAGTTGTGACTTGGATCGTTGGATACTGCACGAGACGGTCGATGGGAGACGACTCTCCATTCGGATTGAATTTTTAATCCATAAGCATGGAGAGGTTTCTCAGATAGACCAGGTATGCGCTTAGGAAACCCGCCAAGCCATACCCAACATTAGCCCAATTTGAAAGAAACCAAGTCTGGGAACTAGTACCTAAACCTGAGGGCAAATCTATTATATATACTAAGTGGGTGTTTAGGAATAAACTAAATGACCAAGGGGAAATAGTTAGAAATAAAGCCCGCTTAGTAGCTAAAGGGTTCAGTCAAGTCGAAGGATTAGACTATGATGAAACCTATGCCCCAGTAGCCAGACTTGAGTCAATTAGAATGTTGTTGGCATTTGCAGCTCATAGAGGGTTCAAGCTATACCAAATGGACGTTAAGTCAACTTTTTTAAATGGGTTCGTCAAAGAAGAAGTCTATGTAGGACAACCCCCAGGATTTGAGGACCTAGAGAAACCTGACTACGTTTTCAAACCTAAAAAGACACTTTATGGGTTAAAACAAGCACCTAGGGCATGATATGAACGCCTATCAACTTACCTTATTTCTAAGGAATTTAACCAAGGACAAATTGACTCCACTCTATTTGTTAAAACCTTAAAAAAGACATCTTCATTGCCCAAATCTATGTTGACGACATAATTTTCGGATCTACCAACTCAAATTTTTAAAGGAATTTGTAAAAATAATGGAAAATGAATTTGAAATAAGCTTAGTTGGTGAGCTCAATTTCTTCTTAGGACTGCAAATTAAGCAAACTAGGGATGGTAATTATGTTCACCAATCCAAATATGCTAAGGAGTTAATAAAGAAATTTAAAATAGATAACTCCAAAAGCATAAGTACCCCTATGGCCACAAATGTAAAAATTGATAGTGACCTTGAAGGTAAACTTGTAGATCTTAAGCTATACCGAAGTATGATTGGAAGTCTACTTTATCTTACAGCTAGCAGACCTGATATCCTATTCTCTGTAAGAATGGGTGCTAGGTATCAAACTTGTGCTAAGGAATCCCACTTAGCAGCCCTAAAAAGAGTACTTAGGTACATTAAGGGCACCCTAAATGTAGGGATTTGGTATCCTAGGACTTCCACCTTTGAACTGTCAAGATACTCTGATTCTGACTATGCTGGATGCAAACTAGATAGAAAAAGTACAAGTGGAAGCTGTCAACTTTTAGGAAATAGTATAGTCAGTTGGTGCAGTAGAAAGCAACACTGCGTAGCCCTATCTACAACCGAAGCAGAATATGTTGCTTTAGGAGAGTGTGTGGCACAACTCTTATGGATGATGCACACTCTTAAGGACTTCTAGCTTGACTACACCCGAACCCAAGTCTACATTGATAACATAAGCTCAATCAATCTAACCAAAAACCCAATTCAACACTCAATAATAAAACATATAGAAGTTAAACATCACTTTGTAAGGGATCAAGTAGCCAGGGGTGAAATAGTCCTTAAGCATGTGGACTCAAAGACAAACTTAGCTGATATCTTTACCAAACCCTTATCTGAGTCTGAGTTTAGCTCACTAAGAAGGCAGTTAGGGTTATGCTTAGTAGAATATGACTACTCTACATGTTTTTTTTCAAAAATTGGTTTACTTTCTTATCTGTTAATTAATTTTTTTGTGAAAAATCATTTTTTTTGTCTTGAAATTTAAAATGATTTTCCAACTTAGTTTTTTTTTCAAAAACTTACCCCCTTCAAAACTAGGGCTTTTTCATAAATGGACTTAGCTTAGGCACTAACCTTAGAACTGCATGCACCTATAGATCTAGAAGCCAGTATCCCACAAGCACCTTAGGGTACTTTTGATTGATAACCTAGACTGGGTTGAGATGCTTAGGTCTATGCCTTGATTCAAGATGCTTTAAGTCAGTGCATTTGCAGTAATTGGGGCAATAAATACCCAATGAACAGCAATCGGGTTAAGTGTCAAGCTTAGAAAATCTAACTTGATCAGATCACATAACTTGACTAACCCTAGCGAAAGCTACTGTTTATAACAGTTAGTAAGTAGCTAAACTGAGTTAGACAGGACCCGAACAAAAATGGTTTAATGTGATTTGGTCCAGTTCATGCTTATTAGAGTTGGTTCAATACAGAACTTCACTTTCTTTGCTCTAATTTTTTTGTGCTATAATTAGTTTTTTTATATATATGGCAAAGGGGGAGAGAAGGAAAGGAGAAAAGAAATTTTTTCAAAATTTTATTTTTCAAAACTTTTATCTCCTTTTCAAAAAGTAAAGTAAATAACGAAAATGCTTTAAAATGTTTTTCAAATTTAAAGAATTTCAAAAATGAAAATTTTCTAAGTATAAAGGGAATTTTTTTTTCTAAGTATAAAGGAAAAAAAATTTTCTGAAAATTTTCTAAGTATAAAGGGAAAAAAAATTTCTGAAAATTTTCTAAAGTATGGGAATTTTTTTTGTATAATGGGAAAATTCTTTTTGTGCAAACACTTTCTAGAAATCTTTGCTAAGCATGAAAACCTTGCAAAAATCTAAAGCACATAGAAGATTGGCTAAGACCCACTTATCTTTGAAAAACTCAGGGGGAGAAGTTTCATTTTAGGGGGAGGAAACTAAATATATTTCCAATTCGTTGCTTGTTATCTATTTTTAAACTTAACTTTTTGAACTGTGTTGCCATAAATCAAAAAGGGGGAGATTGTTGGTGGAGGAAGCACCTAAGTCAAACCTGTGTTTTGAGAATGACAAAGGGTTCAAAAGTTAAGGTGTTATTGTGATCTAACAAGCTTACTAAGTGTGCAGGAAAAGTCCTAGGTACACTAGGCAAGAAGTCCTGGCAAAAGGTTGGGCAAGAAGTCCTAGTCAAGGACTGGGCAAGAAAACCTGACCGGAAGTTGGGCAAAGAAGTCCTAGTAAAGGGCTGGGCACCGAAGACCTGACCGGAAGTTGGGCAAGAAGTCCTGGTCGCGGACTGGGCACGAAGACCTGGTCAGGTGGATTGGGCAAAAGTCCAACCGGAGGAGCCGGTTGACAAAAGATAAACTCTCCTGAGAGGAGTAGGTGAGGACACGTTCCCCGTACGAGGGAATAGTAGGCGTTGGTTTGACCTAGGATTCCATTTGGGAAACTCAAAGTCAGAACCATGATAGCTTAGGCTGTAAATAATGGCTAACATGTTTGCTTCTTTTTGTTTTGGAACTAACCTTGGTTGCAGGGATCGAAGGATTGGTTTTTTGCAGCTGAGGCGCCTCAATGGAGTGAGGTACCTCACTGGAGTTAGGCGCCCGTATGGATACGGGCGCCCCAGTTGAAGGCTAAACCAAAGAAAAACTACCACGAAGCCTCTGGACATACTCAGCTCAAGCGCCTGGGACAATACGGGCGCCCCCATCAGCTCAGGCGCCCCCATCAGCTCAGGCGCCCCTGTGAGATGGATAAACGCTGACCGAGCCTGCGGATAAGAGATCGCACAGGAGAGGCCACGTGTAGGCGCCCTCATCGACACAGGCGCCCCCATGGGTGCTATAAAAGGGGGTTCACCCCCATGGCTTAGAACAACAATTGCTCTCAACGCTCCAAGAACTTTCGTTCAAGTGCTACGCTCCGACAAACTCCGACTTCGAGATTCCAGCACTGACGACGACCCTCTGCTCTGAAATTCAATCCACCTCGGGCATCGGTAACGAAACGTGTTGTAAGTTTAATTTTCAGCTCTATTTCTGTACTCAATTTGTAAAATTCTTTTTGCGACTATAGAATTGCCCAAAGTAAACGGTCAAGGACCGTGGGCCTTGGAGTAGGAGCCGACCGTGACTCCGAACCATGTAAAACCAACTTGTGCTCGCGTTTGTTCTGTTATTTTCCGCTGCGTATATTCTCTAGCTTTCCGAAAAATTTGATATCGATATTCACCCCCCCTCTATCGATTTCTCCGATCCAACATATATCGCCATGGGAGAGAGTGTATCACAATTGTTGTGGATGATACACACATTAGAAGACTATAGATTGTCTTACAAGGGTGTGCAAGTGTTGTGTGACAACATAAGCACAATAAACCTTACAAATAATCCAGTCCATCATTCAAGGACCAAACACATTGAAGTGCATCACCACTTCATTAGGGATCATGTTGCTAGAGGAGATATTGTACTCTCACATGTGGAGTCAAAATCAAATCTAGCTGACATTTTCACTATACCACTCCCCGAAAATGAATTTAGTTTCCTAAGGAAGGAGTTGGGAATGTGCGTGCTCAATAGGATTGTAAAAATCCTTCATGATCATTTCAAATTATTGGGCAAATTGGGGGCATCTCACAAACACTATAAGGGTTAACAAAATATTTTTTATTGCTAGAAATGGGGTGAGATGTTAGGATCAACCTAATTACTCAAGATGTTCATGCATCCCTTGAGCAATTAGGTTGAAGAGACAAAAATCATTAATTTTACCAAGTATGGGGAAAACC
>JAGFNQ010007360.1:289169-328359 GCA_024364735.1 Boesenbergia rotunda | reverse complement strand
CTCAATGAATTTAACCTAGCAAACCAATTTTGGACAGAAGCAATAAATACGGCTTGCTATATCCAAAATAGGGTCCTAATTAACTAAAGACATAATAAAACTCTTTATGAACTATATTACCATAGACTGCCAAACCTACATTACCTAAGGGTCTTTGGGTGCAAAGTCCATATCTTGAACACCAAAGACTACTTAGGTAAGTTTCAATCTAAGTCAACCCCAAAAGTCTTCTTAGGGTATTCAATAACTAGTAGGGCCTATAGGGTTTACAACAAACAAACTAATAAAAATTGAAGAAACAACTAACTTAATTTTTGATGAGGAAACTAATCCAAAATTTGATAACCAAAACTTGAACCAATCAAATATTGATTAGGAAGACAATGAACAAACAATTGAACCATCAATTGAACCACTAATTGAACCTCTAAATGAACTAACTCTTGAACGAACTACTGCGTCAACTGAACCAATAATTGAACCAACCCAAGTAGTTGAACAGAATACTGAACCGAACCGTCCAATTGGACCTGAAGCAGAACCAAGTTCTAGAAGAACCAAGAAACCCAGACTCAGTCACCCTTCTGATCAAATTGTTGGTGATCCAACCATAGGAGTCAGAACTAGGTCTTCCTATAGAAATCTTAGCCAGATAGCACTAATTTCAAAAATTGAACCTAAGACTATAGAGGAAGCCCTACCTGATCCTGATTGGATCATAGCTATGCAAGAGGAGTTAGCCCAATTTGAAAGAAACCAAGTCTAGGAACTAGTACCTAAACCTGAGGTCAAGTCTATTATAGATACTAAGTGGGTGTTTAGGAATAAACTAAATGACCAAGGGGAAATAATTAGAAATAAAGCCCGGTTAGTAGCTAAAGGGTTCAGTCAAGTCGAAGTATTAGACTATGATGAAACCTATGCCCCAGTAGCCAGACTTGAGTCAATTAAAATGTTGTTAGCATTTGCAGCTCATAGAGGGTTCAAACTATACCAAATGGTCGTTAAGTCTGCCTTTTTAAATGGGTTCATCAAAGAAGAATCTATGTAGGACAACCCTCAGGATTTGAGGACCTAGAAAAACCTGACTACGTTTTTAAACTTAAAAAGACACTTTATGGGTTAAAATAAGCACCTAGGGCATGGTATGAACGCCTATCAACTTACCTTATTTCTAAGGAATTTAACCAAGGGCAAATTGACTCCACCCTTTTTGTTAAAAACTTAGAAAAAGACATTTTCATTGCCCAAATCTATGTTGACGACATAATTTTCGAATCCACCAACTCAAACTTTCTAAAGGAATTTGTAAAAATAATGAAAAATGAATTCGAAATGAGCTTAGTTGGTGAGCTCAATTTCTTCTTAGGATTGCAAATTAAGCAAACTAGAGATGGTAATTATGTTCACCAATCCAAGTATGCTAAAGAGTTAATACAGAAATTTAAAATGGATAACTCCAAAAGTACAAGTACCCCTATGACCACAAATGACAAAATTGATAGTGACCCTGAAGGTAAACCTATAGATCTTAAGCTATACCGAAGTATGATTGGAAGCCTACTTTACCTTACAGCTAGCAGACTTGATATCCTATTCTCTGTAGGAATGTGTGCTAGGTACCAAACTTGTGCTAAGGAATCCCACTTAGCAGCCCTAAAAAGAGTACTTAGGTACATTAAGGGCACCCTAAATGTAGAGATTTGGTATCCTAGGACTTCCACCTTTGAACTGTCAGGATATTCTGACTCTGACTATGCTGGGTACAAATTAGATAGAAAAAGTGCAAGTGGAAGCTGCCAACTCTTAGGACATAGTCTAGTCAGCTGATGCAGTAGAAAACAACACTGCGTAGCACTATCTACAACCGAAGCAGAATATGTTGCCTTAGGAGAGTGTGTGGAACAACTCTTATGGATGATGCACACTCTTAAGGACTTCCAGCTTGACTACACCCAAACCCAAGTCTACATTGATAACATAAGCTCAATCAACCTGACTAAAAACCCAATTCAACACTCCAGAACAAAACATATAGAGGTTAAACATCATTGTGTAAGGGATCATGTAGCCAGGGGTGAAATAGTCCTTAAGCATGTGGACTCAAAGTCAAACTTAGCTGATATCTTTACCAAACCCTTACCTGAGTCCGAGCCAACCCCATTTGATTCCACAAATTGTGTCGGCCATATGTCTTGATAACCATACAACACTCGTCAATAGAAAGACGAGCGTGGCATACATAGCCAACCGACCCTTTTAGACTGGGTTGAGATGCTTAGGTCTATGCCTTGATTCAAGATGCTTGAAGTCAGTGCATCAGCAGTAATTGGGGCAATAAATACCAATTGAACAGCAATCAGGTTAAGTGTCAAGCTTAGAAAATCTAACTTGATCAAAACACTTAATCTGACTAACCCTAGCGAAAGTTACTATTTATAATAGTTAATAAGTAGCTAACTGGGTTAGACAGGACCCGAACAAGAACGGTTTAATTTGGTTTGGTCTAGTTCATGCTTAAACTTATTAGAGTTGGTTCAATACAGAACTTCATTTTTTTTGTTTTTTTTTGCTATAATTAGTATCATTTTTTTTTGATATATGGCAAAGGGGGAGAGAAAGGAAAGGATAATTTTTTTTTTTCAAATTTTATATCTTTTTCAAAAAGTAAAGTGAATAACTAAAGTGCTTAAAAGTACTTAACTGGTTCTAAGTGAAAATCTATTTTCAGAAGTGTTTTTGGTGCATGAAGTATTTTCAAGAAAATTTTTTAAGTATGAAAAACATAAAAACCTTTTTGAAAATTTTCTAAGTATGAAAAACTTGAAAACCTTTTTGAAAATTTTCTAAGTATGAAAAACTTGAAAACCTTTTTGAAAATTTTCTAAGTATGAAAAACTTGAAAACCTTTTTGAAAATTTTCTAAAATTTTCTAAGTATGAAAAACTTGAAAACCTTTTTGAAAATTTTTCTAAGTATGAAAGACTTGAAAAACTTTTTGGGAAAATTTTCTTGCGAAAACTTTTTGGAAAATTTTCTATGTGTGGGGAAAATTTTTTGAAAATTTTTTAAGTATAGAAAGCTTGAAATTTTTTAAGCACTAAGTCAAAATCTAAAACACATAGAAGGTTTACAAAAACCCACATATTTTTGAAAAACTCAGGGAGAGAATATTCGTTTCAGGGGGAGAAAACTAAATGTTTTTTTTAACTTCTTTACTTGTTATCTTTTTAACTTAACTTATTGAACCGTGTTGTCATAAATCAAAAAGGGAGAGATTGTTGGTGCAGGAAGCACCTAAGTCAAATCTGTGTTTTGATAATGGCAAAGGGTTCAGAAGTTAAGGTGTTAATGTGATCTAACAAGCTTACTAAGTGTGCAGGAAAAGTCCTAGGTACACTAGGCAAGAAGTCCTGGCAAAGGGCTGGGCAAGAAGTCCTGGTTAAGGACTGGGTAAGAAGACCTGACTGGAAGTTGGGCAAAGAAGTCCTGGTCGAGGACTGGGCAAGAAGTCCTAGCAAAGGGCTGAGCACCGAAGACCTGATCGGAAGTTGGTCAAGAAGTCCTCGTCGCAGACTGGGCACAAAGACCTGATCGGGAGGATTGGGCAAAAGTCCAACCGGAGGAGCCGGTTGGCAAAAGGTAAACTCTCCTGAGAGGAGTAGGTTGTAACGACCCGGTCCATTTGGCGGCCCATTCGGCGACCCATTCGGCGGCCCATTCGGCGACCCCTTATTTTTCTGTGGGTCGTCGACCGTCGACCGTCAACCGTGTCGTTACCATACTAGGTCTTCCCACCGCCTGGTCGGTGGATTTTTGCCTTCCCAGGATTCGAACCCTAGACCCAGGCTTAACTCTAGTTCTTTATGAATCCTAGTAACCAATTGAGCTCGGCGGCCCATTCGGCGATCCCTTATTTTTCTGTGGGTCATTGACCGTCGACCGTGGCTCAATTGGTTACCAGGATTCATAAAGAACTAGACTTAAGCCTGGGTCTAGGGTTCGAATCCTGTGAAGAAAAAAATCCATCGACCAGGCGGTGGGAAGACCTAGTATGGTAACGACACGGTTGACGATCGACGGTCGATGACCCATAGAAAATAAGGGGTCATCGAATGGGCCGCCGGTCTTCCCACCGCCTAGTCGGTGGATTTTTACCTTCCCAGGATTCGAACCCTAGACCCAGGCTTAAGTCTAGTTCTTTATGAATCCTGGTAACCAATTGAGCTTGGCTCAATTGGTTACCAGGATTCATAAAGAACTAGACTTAAGCCTGGGTCTAGGGTTCGAATCCTGGGAAGGCAAAAAATCCACCGACTAGGCGGTGGGAAGACCTAGTATGGTAACGACACGTAATATTGAACTTAAATATGACTTTGTTATTAAGAAAGTTCTTTTGGTTGAAAATTTTAAATTTAACTTGCTTAGCATAAGTCAATTGTGTGATACTGGTTATGTAGTTACCTTTACCAATTCTAACTGCCTAATTAGAAACCTGCAAGACTCAGAAATCATACTTAAGGGCACTAGGAAAAATAATGTTTACACTATAAACCTACCACTAATACCCAAATGCATGTTAACTCAGTTAGAACAATCAAACCTCTGGCATAGGATATTAGGTCATACAAATTTGAGAATAATTTCGAAAATCACCCAACTTGGCCTAATTAAAGGTATCCCTAAAATTAAAAATCATGAAAACTTAATATGTGAATCATGTAATCAAGGTAAACAAACCAGGTCTAATCACAAACTAATTCAATCTGATCTAACTCAAACCACACTTGAGCTCCTGCACCTTGACCTATTTGATTCACATGGAGCCAAGTCACTAAGCGGAAACCGGTACTGCTTAGTAATAGTTGATAATTACTCTAAGTTTACCTGGGTTAGGTTTCTAAAGACCAAAGATGAAACCCTAAACCTATTCAATGACTTTTGTAAGTTAATTGAAAATCAAAACGATACTAAAATCAAAAGACTTAGGAGTGACCGCGGGGGAGAGTTTGAAAATCAACGATTCGAGGAATTTTGTAAAGTAAATGGGTACATACATGAATTTTCGTGTCCTAGAACCCCCCAGTAAAATGGGATAGTCGAAAGAAAAAATAGAACCCTACAGGAAGCCGCTAGGGCTATGCTCAATGAATTTAACCTATCTAACCAATATTGGGCAGAAGCAATTAGTACGGCTTGCTACATCCAAAATAGGGTACTAATTAACAAATGACACAATAAAACACCCTATGAATTATACTACCATAGACTTCCAAGCTTACATTACCTAAGGGTCTTTGGGTGCAAAGTCCATATCCTAAACACCAAAGACTATCTAGGTAAATTCCAATCTAAGTCAACCCCAGGTATCTTCGTAGGATACTCAACAACAAATAGAGCCTATAGGGTTTACAACAAACAAACTAAGAAAATTGAAGAAACATCCAATCTAATATTTGATGAAGAAATTAAGCCAAAATCTGATAATTCAGATCTAACTTCATAAAATACTGATCAAGAAGATAATGAACAAGCTGTTGAATCCTTAATTGAACCTATAAACGAACTAACTATTGAACTAACTAATGAGTCAATTGAATCAACTATTGAACCAATAATTGAGCCAACTCAAATAGTTGAATCAAATAGTGAACCAAACCGACCAGCCGGACCTGAGGTCGAACCAAGTTCTAGAAAAACCAAGAAACCCAGACTCAGTCACCCAACCGATCAAATTGTGGGTGATCCAACTCTAGGAGTCAGAACTAGGTCTTCCTATAGAAATCTTAGTCAGATAGCTCTGATACCACTTGTTGGATCGAGAATAACGATAGAAGGGGGGTGAATATCGTAAACGTTTCAGATTTAGAGAGAGTATGCACAGCGGAAAATTAACATGAAAACCAAAACGCAAACACCACGATTTACTTGGTTTGGAGTCGCGGTCGGCTCCTACTCCAAGGCCCACGATCGTTGATCGTTTACTGCGGGCAATTCTATATGTGCGCAAAAGGTTTACAAACAGATATTACAATTGTAGTACAGTAAACTTAAAAGGATAGCTCTTCGTTACCGACATCCAGTGTAGAATGTATCTCAGAGAAGAGGGACGTCGTCGGTGCTTGTATCTCGAGTTGGGAGGTTTCTGGAGCGAAACGCTTGAGTAGAAGAGCGTATTGGCGTTGGAAGCAGTGATTGTTGAAGCCTTGGGGTCGAGGGGCATTTTATAGCCTCCTGGGGCGCCCTGAACGTTGGGGGCGCCCCCCCCCCCACGTGTCACCCAATCTGAGCAACTCTCGGTCAGCCCTTATCCCACTCAAATAGGGTTGAGAGTTGACTGTGGGGGCGCCCGGGACGCAGGGGGCGCCCTGGTTGACTCTTTCAGCGGGCTTCTTGGCTGGATGATCTTTATCCGCTTCATTGGCTTAAGCCCGGGGCGCCCTGGACGTTGCGGGCGCCCCGCTTGACACCTATTCTGCCTTCAACACTTTACTGCCACTTTTTCTTCTTTGTTTTGGGCGCCCCCACTGATGGGGGCGCCCTGGATGCATGGGGGCGCCCCCACTGATGGGGGCGCCCTACTTCAAGGGCTCCAGCCGCCTGCTTTGTCTTCCAATCTTGGTATCTGCAAGATACACAAACACAAAGCCCATATACATATAATCTTAACCTTAAGGACTTGGTTCTGACTTCGTATTTCCACGAAACCCTAGGTCGAACCGGCGCAAATTCCCATCCTCGAGAACGCACCTTTTACCTACTCCTTTCAGGAGACAGTTGCCACCCAGTCCTTCGGGTGGACTTTTTCTTAGCTTCCGATACCTCCGGACCTCGAGACGCCCAAACCCTGACCCGTCTCTACTCCTATCCTTAGTCATCGCTCAGCTAAGTTGCTCAGTCCCTCGGACCAAGACTCCGTGCCCAAACCCTAGGTCCAGGACTTAGGTGCCCAACCCTCAGCCAAGTCTTCGTGCCCAATTCCCCGAACCAGGTCTTCGGTACCCAACCCTCGGCCAGGTCTTCTTGCCCAGTCCCCGACCAGGACTTAGTGCCCACCTTCCGAGTAGGTCTTCGGTGCCCAGCCCTTGCCAGGACTTAGTGCCCAATCCTCGATCAGGACTTAGTGCCCACCTTTCGAGCAGGTCTTAGTGCCCAGCTTCACTCACCAGGTCTTAGTGCCTAAGTTAACTAGGACTTTTCTTCAACTTAGGTTACTTCTCTTTTGCTCCCCTTTGTCTGTTCAATGTATCATTGACTTAAGTATATTGTCAAACATTAAAACACTTAAAGGAGAACATCATTGATGCAACTTGCACCAACAATCTCCCCCTTTTTTATGTTTGACAATATCTTAAGTTAGATTGGTTGAAAGGGCTAACTTACTATCCTTGGGATGGAAAACAAAAAATGGTATAAGTTTCGAAACTATATTTTTTTATCTTAGGGAGAAAAAAATTTCTAACTTAAGCGCACCTCTCCCCCTTTGTCATACATAAAAAAAACCAGAAACACTTGCGCCAACAATGAGAATATTTGGTTTTTTTTTAAAATACTTAGTAAAAATTTTTGAAGGCATAGCATAAAACTAAGTACTTAAGTATTTTGAACTTAGAGAACATAAACAATATTGCATTTTTTTGAGAAAATACCGTATTTTAGAAAGAATACTGTGAGTTTTGAAAGGTACAAATACTTTGAAAAATGATCTTTGAAACATGCAAGTATTTAAAGGATATTATGAATTTTTGAGAAATATGCAAGTACTTTTGAAAAAATAGATTGAGCCTTTTTGGAAAGTCTAAGTACTTTTGAAACATATTGTGCAACTTTTGACAATCTAAGTACTTAAAAGATATTATGCATTTTTGAAAAGTATAGGTACTTAGAAAAATATTAGAATTTTTGAAAACCATAAGTACATTGAAAAAATATGAATTTTGAAAAATTAAGTGAATTTTGAGAAGTATAAGTACTTGACATGGTGCCTTTTCCAGTCTGACACAATCCTAGAAAATCTTGTTGACTACAAGGATATTTTCCTAAGTGTCCTGAAATATTCTCCATATTCAAGTAAGTACTATTTCTGAACAGAATTTTGATAGAAAAAAAAATGATAGTATTTTGAAAATGTAAGTACATTTTGAAAAATAGACTGAATTTTTGAAGACATAATATTTTACTTGACTTGGTTTATCTTTCAGTCTGACACAATCATAGGAAACCTTATTGACTACAAGGACATTTTCCTAAGTGTCCTGGAAGATTTTCCAAACTCAAGATAAACATTATTTCACATTGATCAAAACCAGATGAATTTTTGAAAATAATAGTATTTTTAGGAAAAACTGATAGTATTTTGAAATAATACTTATGTTTTCAACAGGATTTGAAGATACCGTGCATGAAAGCATGTTATTAAATAATTCTTTTAATTTGACCTCCCCCTAAACTTGACTCAGTCCTAGGAAGCTTGTTGACCACAAGTACTCTTCCTCTGAGTCTTAAGGTTTGATTCAGATCAAAATAATAATCTAATAATTTTCAAAATACATAATTTAAAACTTGTCAGAAGGTTGACTCAGACTCCCCCTAAATCTGACACATCCTAGGAGTCCTTTTAGATCATGAAGTGGACCTTCCTCTGTGTCTTTAGGGTTTATCAAAATCAAATGAACACCAATTTTTAGGAAGATAGATTTTGAAATCACAATTTGGAAAGAAGATAATTTTTAAACTATAAGCCTTTTTGAAAACATATGTGATAGAAATTAAGGTGCAGTTTTCGAAAAGTCTTTTTAAAAAAAAATTAAAAGAGTGAAAACACTCCCCCTATACCCAACATCGTTTGACTCTATCTAAGTGCCTTAAGGAACTTTAGTGTTGTCCTAAGAGGCTTGCGTCTAATTGAGTGAGTCAAACAATTTTTGAAAATATATACTTTTAAAAAATGTATACTATGTATAATCAATCAGACAAGCATGAATTCCATAAAAACATTATTATGTTGAGGCACTATTCTGAAAATATATTTTTAGAAAAATATTCTAACAATTTTGAAAAATAATTTTGAAAAATATTTTTCAATTCATTAGTCCTTAACATCTCACCCATTTTAGATGTATCAATACAACAAGCATGGTTGCCTTATAGGTGTATTGTGAGATGCTTGAATCATTTTTATTAATTTATTATTAACTCTAAGATTTAATTGAAGCTTGTGTTAGATTCAAATCTAGCAATAGTAAAGTGAATTTGATTTTCAATAATTGGCTTCCAGGTCTTGGCGAGGCACTAGGCCTTCTTTGGCCGTAGCCTTATTGGATCATCAACCCTTTCCTTGACAAAGCCTTTTATAGAAAATTCATCTTCAAGTTACTTCTTGAAAGATTTTGGTCCAACCAGTTTAGGTCTTGGATCGGTAGCTTCGGCTAGTTCCACCAAAAAGGCTTCTCTAACGTACTATCATCTCACCTCCACCCAATACTAGGTTGATCAAGTTTCAATTATTCTTTTTCCTATAGCCGTTCTAAATTATGCATAAAATTTAAATATGAATAACATGTCATATATTTAAATGAATTAGCAAATGCATAGCATGACAATTATGCATGAGTCAAACAAGTCCAAAGCATCTTAATTATGTTTCTAAAGATGTATCAAATTCCCGATTTGATACATGTCGTGTGAACCGGCGAATATGCCAGCCCACTTTGACATATTTAATTTTATTTAAAGTAATTGTTGCGGTTTGGGTAGGATTTTATTTAATTTGAGTTTAAGTTATTTACGAGTTAGAATTACTTAAAGTTAAATTAAGGATTACTTAAATTAAGAATTAATTAAGGACTAATTAATTTGTATATGATTTAATTAAGATTTAATTGAATTAATTTGAATTAAGATAATTTAATTTGAATTACGATAATTTAATTTAATTAGGATTTAATTGAATTTAATTGACTTAGTTAATATTTAATTGAATTTAATTGATTTAATTAATACTTTATTGATTTAATTGATTTAACTAATATTTAATTAAGATTTAATTAAATTTAATTAAGATTTAATTGAATTTAATTAATTTAATTAAGATTTAATTGAATTTAATTGATTTAATTAAGATTTAATTGAATTTAATTGATTTAATTAATATTTAATTGAATTTAATTGATTTAATTAATATTTAATTGAATTTAAATGATTTAATTAATTTTTAATTGAATATAATTGATTTAATTAATATTTATTTGAATTTAATTGATTTAATTAATATTTAATTGAATTTAATATAATTTGAATTTAATTTAATTTGAATTTAATTAAGATTTAATTTAATTTTAATTTAATTTAATTCCATTTGAATTTAATTTCATTTGAAATTAATTTAATTTGAATTTAATTTAATTTAATTTGAATTTTATTTAATTTAATTTGAATTTAATTTGGATTTAATTTGAATTTAATCAAGATTTAATTTGAATTTAATTAAGATTTAATTTAAATTTAATTAAGATTTAATTTGGATTTAATTTGATATAATTTGAATTTAATTTGAATTAATTAAGATTTAATTGAATAATTAAGGTTGAAATGATTAATTAATAGTTGTGGATTTAGGTTCAGCATTTTCATTATTTCGAAAATTTCTGACTCATCCTTTTTTTTCTTTTCAAGTTTCTCTAGTAATTCTGATTTATTTGAACCTTTGTGATTTTTATTAACTATGGCCTTTATCTTAAACAATTCCATCTCCTCCTCAAGATTAGATCTTTCAATATTCTCAAAGTAGGTGGAGTAAAGTGGGCCAGTAGTTAATTTTTCAGGATTATCTAAGGGAATAATTAAATTAATATCTAAAGAGATATCATCTCCACTATCTTCAGAATTATCCTTATGATCCTCAGAATTATCTTTATAATTATCCTTATTATCCTCAGAATTTTCCTCAGAATTATCTTTATTATCCTCAGAATTTTTAAATTTAAATTCATAACTATCTAAGAGATTTTTAGATTTTAATTCAGAATTATCAGAGTTAAGATTAATTCCAGAATTATCATCAAGAATTTTAAAATTATCTGATTTAATTTCAGGAGTAACAGTAGTACTACCAGATCTAATTTTAGAATTAATTTCAGTAATTTTTGAATTGATATTAAAAATTGAACAGTTAATTTCTGATATTTTAATATTATTTACATTTTCTAATTGATCATTCAAAATATTGATTTGCCTACTTACATAATCGAATTTTTCAGTAACCTTATCTAAGCAATTTACATAAGAAAGTGTTGGAGATTTGAAAATTTTCGGAACATAAATCTTACGTATCTTTGCCGGACATTTATTTTTGTAGTGTCCGAATTTCTCGCATTTGAAGCATCTGATGTGATTTTTGTCCCTCCAAACTTCTGGCGCTGGTATCTCCTTTGCCGCCGGTGGTGTAGATCGAGTCTTACGAGTAGGGCACTGATTTTTGTAGTGCCCTCTCTCCCTGCATGTGAAGCATATAACATGGAATTTAAAATTTGACATTTAAAATTAAAATGTACCTGATTCACCCCTGGGCTCCCCCTCAACTCCTGGCGTCGTTGCTCTGTCAGCGGTTAGTCCGGTGAAGAGCGGCTCGGCTCTGATACCACTTGTAGGACCGGTGTCGTCGATAGAGGGGGGGTGAATATCGATCATCAAAACCTTCGGAAACTTTCGTAAAACTTTCGTTCGTACTGGACTCAGAGTGTTAGTGCAGCGGAAAATAAAAATAGAAAGGACACAAGGACACAGCGGGATTTATTTACTTGGTTCTCAACCCCCCAGGGTCAGTACGTCCAAGGCCTATGTACTTGGCGTGAGTCCACTATTGGTCTCCTTTTCGGAATTTCCGGAGGCGGAGAAAACCCGTCTTACAGTGTATAAGTACAATCAAAAGTATAGCAAAGTAAGTACAAAATATTAAATGCAAACCAAACAACTAGGGGTTGAAGCTCGTCCGATCTGGACATCCGAAGTGCCGTGCACTTCCTCCTGGAGCCTCCCGGTCGTAGAGCCTCGTCGTTAGCGCATTGTCGTCGGTCAAAATGGTCAAAATCACAAACAGCAGTTCTGTTCGAAGCAGAGGGGTCAAAGCTGTTTTGCTGTATCGAGGTCGAAACACAGGATAAGCCTTCATAAGGGCGCCCGGAAGGTCCGGGGCGCCCTAGTCAAAGGCTTTATCAATTTGTAACGACCCGGCTCATTTGGCGGCCCATCCTGGTAACCAATTCAACCGTGTCGCCTTTTTATTGTAACGACCCTAACCCATGTGGTGGCCCATTCGGCGACCCCTTGTTTTTTTGTGGGTCGTCGACCGTCGACCGTTAACCGTGTCGTTACCATACTAGGTCTTCCCACCGCCTGGTCGGTGGATTTTTGCCTTCTCAGGATTCGAACCCTAGACCCAGGCTTAAGTCTAGTTCTTTATGAATCCTGGTAACCAATTGAGCCAAGCTCAATTCATTACTAGGATTCATAAAGAACTAGACTTAAGCTTCTAGGGTTCAAATCCTGGGAAGGCAAAAATTCACAGACCAGGCGGTGGGAAGACCGGCGGCCCATTCGGCGACCCCTTATTTTTCTGTGGGTCGTCGACCGTCGACCGTCAACCGTGTCGTTACCATACTAGGTCTTCCCACCGCCTAGTGGGTGGATTTTTTGCCTTCCCAGGATTCGAACCCTAGACCCAGGCTTAAGTCTAGTTCTTTATGAATCCTGGTAACCAATTGCCAGGATTCATAAAGAACTAGACTTAAGCCTGGGTCTAGGGTTCGAATCCTGGAACGGTAAAAATCCATCGACCAGGCGGTGGGAAGACCTAGTATGGTAATGACACGGTTGACGGTCGATGGTCGACGACCCACAGAAAAATAAAGGGTCACCGAATGGGCCGCCGAATGGGCCGGGTCATTACAATAAAACAAAGGCGCATTTTTATTGTAACGACCCGACCCATTTACCGGCCCATTTGGCGGCCCATTCTGCGACCCCTTATTTTTTTGTGGGTCGTCGACCGTCGACCGTCGACCGTGCCATTACCTTACTAGGTCTTCCCACCCCTGGCCAGTGGATTTTTGTCTTCCCCAAGATTCGAACTCTAGACCTCCAAGCTAAAGTACTATAGTTTATGAATCCTGGTAACCAATTGAGCTAACAACACGGTCGACGGTCGACGGTCGACGGTCGACGACCCACAGAAAAATAAGGGGTCGCCGAATGGGCCGCCAAATGGGCCAGGCCATTACAATATAATCGTAAAAGGTGCCTTTTATGTAACGACCCGACCCATTTGGCGGTCCATTCGGTGGCCCATTCGGCGACCCCTTATTTTTCTGTGGGTCATCGACCGTCGACGATCGACCGTGTCGTTACCATACTAGGTCTTCCCACCGCCTGGTCGGTGGATTTTTGCCTTCCCAGGATTCGAACCCTAGACCCAGGCTTAATTCTAGTTCTTTATAAATCCTGGGTGGCTCAATTGGTTACCAGGATTCATAAAGAACTAGACTTAAGCCTGGGTCTAGGGTTGGAATCCTGCGAAGGCAAAAATCCACCGACCAGGCGGTGGGAAGACCTAGTATATATGGTAACGACACGGTTGACGGTCGATGACCCACAGAAAAATAAGGGGTCGCCGAATGGGCCGCCGAATGGGTCGTCAAATGGGTCGGGTCGTTACATAGGTGATGATGCGTTCCCCGTGCGAGGGAACAGTAGGCGTCGGTTCGACCTAGGGTTCCATTTGGGAAACCCAAAGTCAGAACCAAGACAGCTTAGACTGTAAATAATGGCTAACATATCTTGCTTCTTGTGTTTTAGAACAAACCTTGGTTGCAGGGAATGAAAGAACGTGTTTCTGCAGCTGTGGCGCCTCAAAGGAGTGAGGCGCCTCACAGGGGCTAGGCACCCAGATGGATACGGGCGCCCCAGGTCAAGGCCAAAACAGAACCATCGAAGCAAACTGTCACGAAGCCTCTTGACCAAGTCAGCTTAGGCACCTGTGTTAACACAGGCGCCCCCATCAGCCCAGGCGCCCTAGTGAAGGGGATAAGCGCTGACCGAGCCTGCGGATAGGAGTTCGCGCAGGAAAGGCCATGTGTCAGGCACCCCCATCGACACAGGCGCCTCTATGGCTGCTATAAAAGGGGGTTGACCCCCAAGGCTTCAGAGAACTTCGCTCACAACGCTCCAAGCACTTTCATTCAAGCGCTACGCTCCGACAAGCTCTGACTTCGAGATTCTAGCGCCGCCGACGACCCTCTGCTCCGAACTTCGATCCACCTCGGGCGTCAGTAAATTTAATTTACAAAAAGTGTTGCAATTTCAATTCCAATTCTATATCTGTACTTGAAGTTGTGAAAGATTTTTCCGAATATAGAATTGCTCAATGTAAACGGTCAAGGACCGTGGGCCTTGGAGTAGGAGTCGATCGTGACTCCGAACCAAGTAAAACCAACTTGTGTTCTCGATTGTTTTGTTATTTTCCGCTGCGTAATTGCACTAGTTTTCCGAAAAATTCTAGATCGATATTCACCCCCCCCCTCTATCGATTTTCTTCGATTCAACAATCAATTCTAGAACGAACGGTCTAATCCCATAAAAAATTTTCATCGACCGTTAAGGTAAATCAGGAAGTATTTATGGTGGACGGTTCAGAAACTCAACATCTTATAGTTACGTGCCGCATTTAGAAATTTTTTTTCTAAATATGTTATAGCTATGGATAAAATTATGAATATTTAAATAATAATTTGATATTTTTCCTTTTTTTCTTTTTAATGAGATTTTTTTAGCCTCGGACAACCGATCCGGTCCCACAAAAAATTTTCACCCGTCGCCAAGGTAAATCGGGAAGCGCTCGCGGTGGGCGGTTTAAAAACCCAACGTCCCAGAATTCACATCCCATTTGAAAAAAATTGATATTCTTCCTTGCACCATAATCTCGAGGCCTATCATTCAGGGATAGGAAACAATTCAAGGTTGTTGATGCTGTCTAATCCTGATTGTTGTTTTGGTGTTGACATCGATTTTAGTTTAGGTTAATGAGATGAGTCTGGTTTAAGTCCTGGTCGGGGACTGGGCATGAATCCCGGTGAGTGAAGTCGGGTCCTGGTGAGTGAAGCCAGGTGACTGAAATCCCGGTGAGTGAAGCCGGGTCCTGGTGAGTGAAGCCAGGTGACTGAAATCCCGGTGAGTGAAGCCGGGTCCTGGTGAGTGAAGTCAGGTGACTGAAATCTCGGTGAGTGAAGCTGGGTCCTGGTGAGTGAAGCCAGGTGAATGAAATCCCCGGTGAGTGAAGCCGGGTCCTGGTGAGTGAAGCCAGGTTGACTGAAATCCCGGTGAGAGAAGCGGGGTCCTGGTGAGTGAAGCCAGGTGGATTGGAAACTCCGTGAGTGAAGCCGGGTCCTGGTGAGTGAAGCCAGGTGGATTGGAAACTCCGTGAGTGAAGCCTGGTCCTGGTGAGTGAAGCCAGGTGATTGGAAACACCGGTAAGTGAACCCCGGTCCTGGTCAGTGAAGCCAGGTGATGGAAGTCCCAGTGAGTGAAGCTGGGCACGGAGTCTTAGTCCGGGGGACTGAGCACGAGTCAGAGAAGGCTGTTCTCTGGACTTAGAGTCGAATTTGTGGGAGTTGGATCGGTCTGGTGACCGATCAGGGAGTT
Source organism: Boesenbergia rotunda (assembly GCA_024364735.1). Lineage (NCBI taxonomy): Eukaryota > Viridiplantae > Streptophyta > Magnoliopsida > Zingiberales > Zingiberaceae > Boesenbergia > Boesenbergia rotunda. Next base: position 312,666 of record JAGFNQ010007360.1, on the reverse strand, counting down.
GGCACGAACTCCCTGTTGTGGATCGGTCTGGTGACCGATCCAGGAAAGTCTGATCGGTCTGATGACCGATCAGGAAGAGAACAGAAGCATTTGGTTCGACTTCTGTTTGGCTTCAGATCGTTCTGGTGAACGATCAGGGAGAGAACAGAATGGTTTCTGTTTGGCATCTGATCGGTTTGGTGACCGATTAGGGAGAAGTCGGATGGGTTCACAAAGTTTCTGTGAGGAACTTTGATCGGTCAATCTGACCGGTCAAATTGTCGTGAGAATTCTCATCCTAACCGATCAGGGAGGTCCCTGATCGGTCACCAGACCGATCAGGGCACAACCTGATCGGTCAGGTGATCGATCAAGCCCTTGTGGCTGTGAAGCTGGAGGAAACCCAGCTAATTGAGGATCGGTCTGGTGATCGATCCCTGGGTTGTGATCGGTCAGTGTGACCGATCACATATTAGTCCGCGATTTTAATTTTTCACTGTGGACCAATCGAGCTGGAGCCTGATCATTCAAGGCTTACCCTGATCGGTCTGGTGACCGATCAGGTTCATCTCTGATCGGTCTGGTGACCGATCAGTAGCTGAAAATTTTAATTCAAATACGCTGTCAGACTTCTGATCGCATCTGTTTCCCTCTGTGTTTTCTCTGATGCTTACAGATTTTCTTTGATTTCATTTGCTAAGTGTCTGTTAAGTATGCAGGTGATACAGGGAGGATTCAAACAATAGAGGAGAGTCAAATGGGGGCTTTCCATGTATCAGGTTTGGCTGTTTCTCCTTCTCAGGTTTCAACGGACGCTGGCGCTGCTGGCAACGACTGGAAGCTGACCTGGGGCTCGACTAGGACTGGACTGGAGAGGGTTCAGGGAGTCCAAGAGAGCTCAGTGATAGCTGGACAGTTGCAGGTGAGCAGCTATGAGCTGTAGAGGAGTGTCTGTGACTTGGCTATGAGCAGCAGGTTAAGTGTTGGCCGACGAATAAGAGAAGGGAGCTTTTCTTTGGCTACAACTCAGAAACACTCTGGAGAAGCACTCTGATCCTTGAAGCAATTCTTTGAGACACTGCAAACTTGAGCGCTTGGAAGAGGCAGAGAGCTTAGCGAGTCCATCAGCAAGACACGAAGAGCGGGGAGTTCTTGTGTGAGGTTTGTGCTGGGTGGAGCTCGGTGTAGAGTTCTTGTGTTCCTTCTGTCCTAAGTGCTCTGTAAGCCTTCTTGTTTTTGTCTCTGTGCTTTCATTTCATATCTGTTGAGACTTGCTGTGGAGAGGTTTCTCCACCGAGAATGAGGCGTTTGTTATCCGGATTTCCGGGGCTTGATCTGCCGACGATCAAGGGATCGCCCATCTCACGGGCACGCTAAAGAGTAGGGACAAGTTATCCCCGAACCTTGTATATCGCGGTGTAAGCGTCTGTGTGGTTTGCTCTCTTTGTTTTGGTTTTCTGTTTTGTTTCTGTTTCTGCATTTGTCTTCCGCTGCCTAACCCATAAGTGCAGAAACTTCAAAGAGAAAGCAAAATCTGTGTCTGACTACATTCTCTCCCCCCCTTCTAGTCATCCAAGCACTAACAAAGGTGTTCAACTATAAATGTTAATCCATCAACCTCCAACGAGAACAAAGTTCAATAATTATTCTCTTGTATTTCATAAATAGGCTTAAAATTTTATTTTATTTATCATATTCAACATAAATTTATTTCACTATTTTAAATATTTTTATTAATTTGTCAAAAAAATTAAAGAGGTATGCTTAATAATCTTCTAAAAAATTGTTAATTAATAATTACTTTTTAATTTTTTTATCGTAGTAATTTTCGCTAAACGAATTTATTGTATAATAGTTTGGGGATCTTATTATATGCCTCGTTAAAATTATTATTATATTTAAATTTATGGATTAAAAAGAAAAAATAACAAAAATAAAATTAGATTTAAATTCGATAACTAGAAAGGAAGGCATCATCGTACTAAATTACGCTCCGGACGACCCCTAGTAAATAGTAATCCATTCCGCCCGGAGAAGGCGCCATGATTCTTCCCGAACCGTCAGGGAGCATCTCCCACGCCACTTCCTCTATCAAATCTCGATCGTCCATCTTATCACTACTCTTGTGATTCTATGAATTCCCTTTTACCCGTTAATCATTTTTCCTCGCGGCTTGCACTGCGTGAGGGGACAACGAGAGAGACGTCGAAGAAAGGAATCTAAGGAACAAACGCAAACAAATTCCTTCTTCTTTGCGGATCTCGAAATCATTTGCGTTTTGTTAACATCCTGTTTGGAAATTTTCAAGTAAAGAATTGGAGGAATTGAATTCCGACCGGACTTGAATTCCAATTCTCATATTTGGAATGAATAGTAAACAACAGAATTGAATTCCAATTTCGATGTTTGGAATCAATCGGAATTGAATTACTCGATCGTTTGCTTCGATTTCGGTTATTCTGGGGTTTGATCGCTCCTTGTGTTCGGGGGATCGGGATTTAGGGTTCCTAGATTTGAATCGATGAACGACCCCTCGCAGATGACGATGAACGGTGGCTTCGGGATCTGGCCTCCTCCGGCGCCGGAGGATCCGATGGGACTCTCCAGTTCCTGCCGGATGCCTCCGCCCTTCGCTGCTCCTGGCGGAGCCATGCCCAGTCGCGTGATGAACTGGAAGGCTAAGGAGTTAGTGGGTCACCTCGAGAAGAAGGCGGCGGCGGCTACCGGAGGTGTGCCTCTTGGTGGCGGTGGCATGGCTGATGGATACAATCCGGTGGCATTTCAAGAGTTCCAGTACGAGAATCGCGTAAAGGCTCGCCGGTTCTACTCGAAGAAGAAGTTCGTTCGCTCCGCCCCTTTCGCCCCCCGGAATACGACCTCATTCCTCATCCGCGCGAAGAAATCCGGCGGCATCGCCCCGCTGGTCTCGCCATGCCCCGTCACGCCGGCGGTTCTCCCGACTCCCGAGCTCTCCCCGACGCGGGAGGACCTGGCCGATTTGGTCAAGGAGGAGTGGGGCGTCGACGGTTACGGTTCGATGAAGGGCCTGATCCGTCTCCGGTCGCCAAGCAGCCTCGAGACCCGGCCCGGCGAGGAGGAGGAGGATGGCAACGAGGAGGAGACGTCGAGCGAGAGCGACGTCGAAGATCACTTGGAGGTCGAGCGCCGGCTGGATCACGATGTGAGTCGGTTCGAGATGGTGTACCCCGGCGAGGAGCACAGCCTGGAGTCACTGGCGTCGTCGGAGTTACTGGAGAGCAGAGTGAACGATCAGGACGCGCACATAACGCAACTGGAGGAGGAGAACATGACGCTGAAGGGGCGGCTTTTCCGATTGGACAGGGACGTCGCCGAGCTCAAAAAGCGGGTGCTGCTGCTGGAGTCCATCCATGGCGTCAGGGGAGACGCCGACAACAAGAACACTAAATGCTGCAATGACATCGAAGAGGAGTGCTCGGAACGGAGCAGCGGGGGGCTGCAATGGCGGATTAAGTCGAGACCTTGGAAATGGAATTAACTGCTGCTGCTGCTGCTGCTTCTTCGTATTCTTCACCTTCTGCACCTTTTTTCTCTGCTATAAATTGTATGTTTTGGACAGCAATGTTGTCGAAGATAGAATTAGAGAATTTTTCTCCTCATTCTTTGTGGTGTGTTTCATGCTTTTCCGTGAACTTGCTATGTTATAGATTAGCTTGTGTAATCTTTGAACAGATTGATTTGTAAGTTTCTTTAGTGGCACACTGACTAGATTTTGCACTAATGGAACTTGCAAGAGTTTTACCAGTGCAATTGAAATCGTAGATTATAAAACAGGTTTGATGTAGGTTTGACTCCAAATATTTGTAGAATATGACCATGACCTGATCAGACAGAGTCGACTCAGTCAGACGGACGAGTTGCGACGGTGTGTGAGTCGGGGTCGGGATCAAAGGCTAGCAGGACAAAATTGAGTCAGAGTCAGACTCAAAATGGGGACAAGTAGCAAAGGATGAAGAGGAAATATTTCAGCAGCGGAATCCCTTCTCTGAAGCACAAAAGGGGCTTTATATAGGGGAGGGGGAAGGTCCTATTTTGTCGGGACTGTCTTATCTCATTAAAACTCAATCTTCTGACATAATCCCCTGACAGTCTTAGTCTCCCCGGGGGTCTGGCACAGCCACCTAAAGATTTGTTCGGGTCGTCACGCCCATCTTCATTAATGTCTGATGCTATGGAAAGATATGATTATGGCAAGTATCTTTTCCTCATAATGAGAGGATAGAGAAGATCCTGGAAGGTCTGATCATAATTAAACTACTGAGACAGTGGGGCCGCCCTGACTTATTTTATCATGTGTTGCGGCAGTGACTCTATATGGATCCAGCCGACCGCCCGGGAGTGATCACCCGGAGAGGCTCGGTCACTCAGCCGAGAACAACACTTGGGTGGACGAGTCGTCAGAGTGAGTTCAGTCGTTCTCAATGCCAGCCAGTATGACCGACCAATTGGGTATGCCCGACCGGGCGGTCGGGTGTGCTCGACCGGACGGTCGGGTCTACTCGACCGGACAGGCGGACACAGGCCGTGAGTCATTCAGAGCGGGGGAGTAACTCAATGGATAGGATGGTTAATCCGTTCAGTCGGGCTTTCCTGACCGAGACCCTCCGCCCGGAACTCACCTACATCACTCCCTTTCAAAAAGGGTGTCTTGTTTTCCGCCCGTTCGACTGAACCTTCCTGGTCGGGTTCTGCCGACCGGGCCCGCCCCTCCGACCGGCTACCGCCTGTAGGACCAGACCCGTGTAAACTCAAGTGCCTCTATTAGGCTAGTTTAACACCCTAGGCGTCCGATTATCCTTACTCGACCGAGTTTCGACCCAACCGGGCTTCCTATCAGGCCAGATGACATATTTTACCAGATCAGAATCATTTATAAGCTTTTTTATACTCTTCAGATATGAATTCAGCAGGATGTTACTATAATATATATTTGTCCATTTTTTGAAGGAGTAACTAGATCAGCAATTCATAAATTACGTTGCATTTTAAAAATAAAAATAAATTATCACTAATCGATTTAAAAAATAAGTTACAATTATATTTTAATTAAAATAAATTCTTTTGGACTCAAAAAAATTAATATTCAAGTTAGGACATTTTCTTTATCTAGCAAAGCTACCATTTTCTTTGTCATCTTAAAAGTCCTCCCAATGTGCAGCGTGCTTCTAGTTAAAACCCTAATCCTATCTATATTTTCCCACTTCCTTAACAACGATGAGTACTATTTCCTTTTAAATCCATTGTCGTCTTGTCGATATGCTGCAATTGTTTGACTTTATTTTGATTATTAATAGATTTCTCCACAAAAGACTAATGACAGAAGGCGAAATGTTTCCCCCCGTCAGTCCATCCCAGAATCAACACGAAGAAAATAAATCATGATGACTAAAAAGGCAGGAGGTTGGGAGGGAGAGATTTTTTACACAGAGTGCAGGGATTTACGCTCACCAGTCCCGTGGTTCGAACCCAAGACTTTTCGTGGTAATCTACCAATCCCTTACCATCTCAGCTATGCCCGTGGAGGCAAAAATGTTGAATCAGGTAGCAAACGAACCTGGGATGACCGGCCTAGTCCCACGAAAGTTTCTCACCAGTCACCAGGATAAATCGAGAAGCGGTTGCGGTGGCCGGTCTAAAAGCCCAGCGTCCTAGGGTTCGTGTCCCCTTCGGAGGAAAAATTTCTACAAAATACTCTTTAGCTAGGGATCGAATCGTGAATATCTAAGTTAATAATTAATTATCCTACCGTTATATCATAATCTTGGAGGCTTCTCCACATAAGACTAGTAATTCTTGGATGTTTTTTTTTGATCTTATGTGTATTGTTTAATTAAGTTTGATATGTTTTTTTAAGTTAGCATATATGAATCTTACATTATTAATCCTAAGAGTGGTCCGGTTCCATGTACAAATGATTCATCATCCAAACATTCTTACATCAACCACTATTAAAAAAAAATCATAAAGATATGTTTCGTTAAGTCTATAATGATATGTTATTGGTTCAGAAATATTACATGTAGTTGGGTGGATGATATAAATCAATAAATATATATGTAATTTCATAAATATCAAATTACACTTTAGTATAATTAGTGAAAAATTTTAAATCATTTGTTTAATTTTACTTGATATTTTTGTTATTTTTGCTCATCCACAGAGGAGACAAATATGTCTTTTATTAAGGCAAATATTGATATATGAGTTAAAGAAAATAAGAATAGTTCATTTGATAAAAAGAAAAGAAAAATGACTATTCCCAAACTGCGTATTTGGTTTTGCGTATCACCCAAAATGTGAGACACCCTTCCGCCGTGGCCGAGGAAAAAAATGAACAACTTTATTTTTTCCAAAAAAAAAATCTAATCTCCTTCGTTTTCGTCAAAGAATTCGCTTCTGAGGTAGGCCAATGCCTTGCTCTCACGTGTCGAGCTCCATCTCGGAGTCTGCGATCATCGTGCGAGGTAGGGTCACTGCCGCCGATGCTGCCACCTTGACCAAGCAGCTCTCTCGTACCATTAGAATGACTGCATGGATAGCTGTCATCATCTTTCTCATCCTCATAGTTTCACTTAGGGGTGAATCTCGTTCATTTAAATACTTTCGTTTTTTTTTCAAAAATAAAGCAAAGTCAAGTAGCGGAAAAATATAAGTTAGAACATAAGTATATTTTACTTAGTTTGGAACCTTCGTCGATTCCTACTTTAAGGCTTGCGATCCTTTACTGTTTCATTGGAAAATCCCGTAAATTCCTTTATTTGAAAATCGTTTGAAGAAAGTGAATGCGCGCAATAGTAAATAAATAGTAACGGTTGGAGATAGTATGATCGGTAAAAGGATGGTGAATTCCCCTTGTAAATGTAAGCCTATCTTTTATCCTGCTTAAACAAAAATGGATATTAGTTATCAACAATAGGTAACATAAGCAAAAACAACTAAGCTAAAGAAAGAGGCATAGACAGTTATTTGTTTTGTAACCAGAAATATTGCTAATATAAGGTAAAAATAATCTCACATCTCCAGACCAAACTCCTTGGGCCGGAGAAGCCTCTTACACACACTAGAACTCAAAAAGGCACAAAAAACCTCTAAAGAAATTCATTTACAATGAATGAATGAAATAATTGAGCTATGTGATTCTATTTATAACCCCAATCAAGTCTATCTGATCCTTGACGTGACCCTATATATAGGTGCCCGACTGCTTAGGGATGCCTAACACATGGCTTATGGCTTATCCACTTCTCAATATTCGTGAACGGCTAGCTGTGGATAAATTATTGCTTCTCATGCATCAATATGCACTAGGGCTCCCGGGAAGAGGGGCACCCTCATTCACGAGCGCCCGAGTTGACTCAGTCACTCGAGTGGCTTTTGGTCACCACAATCTGACCAGTCTCTAATGGGTCTTCTTGGATAATCTCGGGTCTTCTAGAGTTGGGCTCACCTGAAACCTCCTCCAGCCTGCTCCTCGAGCGTGCTTCACCCTGAGTTCTCGTCCATTGGATGTCACACGCGTTCTTCTCGCTCCACTGCCGTACTCTTCTGCAGACCTTTGCGTCCCTCGGATGCACCGAGCCTGTCGGCTCCTATCCCATGCCATCCTTCTTAGTCGCTACGTCGTCTGCTCGACTTCTTGCACTCTTAAGCTCCTGCACAATTAGTCATAGAGATCAAACATAACAGAACCTAACTTGACTCGGTTGACCACATCAAAACTCACCTGGGGTACTTAAAATCTTCTCCTCATCAACCTGAGTTAAGTTAGGGTAAAAGAACATATAACATTTCAAGAATAAATATGTGACAATATAAAAAAAAATTGTAATTAAGCCTCCTCCTTAACTTAAATCTATTTCTCCCCCTTTGATCATATTAAAACTTCAACATGTTGTGAGGGTCGTGTGTGAGGTTAGTGAGAGAAGCTCCAACTTCTCTCTAGGATTCTTGGTGCTCCGGTGGTGGAAACGTGCGGCGGGCATCTTCTCCGATGACTTGTGGTGGTTCTCTTCCACCTCACAGGTAGTAGGAGAAGCTTGGTTGTGCTTTCAGTGGCCTTCACCAGAGTAGGAGTTGTTGTTCAGAGGCTAGAAGGCAAGGAAGAAGGTCCAAACAAGTTGCTATTGGTGCAAAAGTAAGGTTTCTTGGTGTTTTAGAGGTTTCCGACAACATTCTTGGGTTTCCAGCGGGTTTTCAGGTTGCTCCGGCCATCTTCTCTGGCCAGGGGCAGCTGGGGACCTTCCCCACTCAGTGGCCACGTGGTTGGATGAGGGTAGAAGGCAAGGAAGAAGGTCCAAACAAGTTGCTATTGGTGCAAAAGTAAGGTTTCTTGGTGTTTTGGAGGTCTCCGACAGCTTTCTTGAATTTCCGGCGGGCATTAAGGCTGCTCTGGCCAGGGGTAGCTGGGGACCTTCCCCACACAGTGGCCATGTGGTTGGCTAAGCTGTTGGGGCAATCGACCCAAATATGATCGAGTGGATCATGAGTTTTGATGTGTGTCAATATGATTAAGTTAGGTTGTCATGTTGGTTTGATATGTATGTTTAAATCATGCAGGACTTGGTGAATCACACATGAAGTACACATACGAGAGACGAGAGCCAAAGGAAGAGGACTCTGAGGGAAGCCAGGGAAGTAGACTTCAAGGGCATACACGAAGGATGGCATGGAGGCAAGCCGTGAGCTTGTGTGCGCATCCGAGGGACGAAAGCCAAGGAATAGAACTTCAAGGGGCGAGCCAAGGGAGTGGACTTCAAGGCATACGCGAAGGACGGACTTCGGAGTGAGTTTGAGTGGAAATGTAAGATGGGCAGTCGACTGCGGGAAGGGCCAGTCGACAACTAAGCACAAAATTAAAACTCACAGAAAGATCAGTCGACTGGACCAGGGACCAATCGACTGATCAGTTCAAAAATGTAGCTGTTGGGCTAGCCGTTGGCTAGCCACTGGCTGGGCATCAGTTGACTGCTCTTGGGGCAGTCGACTGGTGTCGGGAGCTGGGTTGTTTAAGGAATAGCTCTCTCCTCTATTTAAGGAGAGGCTTTGGAGCAGAATAGGGTTGTGGTTCTTAAGTGTAAGATCCTATTCTAAGTGCTCAAAGTCTTATTCTCTTCCTCATACTCTAATTTCCATCTTGTACAAGAGGAAGAGAACATCTTGTGAAGGTTTCTCCACCTTGAAGGAGAAGTTCATAGTGGAGCTTGTGCGCGTGGTGTAGATCATTGGATTAGTTACCTCTTGGAGGTGGATATCAAGTAAATCAGGGAGTTAGCATTGGTTATTCTTGTTTATTGTTTTTGTCTTGTGCTTTATCTAACATTCTTGTAGACAAAATCGAAAAGTTGCTATTCACCCCCTCTAGCTAAACGTCATGGTCCCAACAAGTGGTATCAGAGCAAGGTTCGTTTCGGAAGAACTCACTATCAACCGGAACATCAAGATTGCGTTCCAAGAGGGATATAGCACCACACGACCACCATTCTTTGATTGATAATGACTTTGCATATTGAAAAGGTAGGATAGAATATTATCTAATGAATGATATTAAGAATTGGTTTAGCATTGTAGATGACTTTGAAGTGCCAATAAATGAGAGGGGAGAACCTCTTCCTATGAAGAATTGGTCAAAAGAAGTTATGAAAAAAGGCGTAAGCAAATGCAAAGGCCACAACAACCCTACAATGCGGTCTTTCAAAGGAACAACTGAACAAAGTAGGACCATTCAAGACTGCAGAAGAACTTTGAGAAAAGTTCATTGAGCTAAATGAGGGATCAAATGAATCAAGAAGAGCTAAGAAGGATCTCTTGGTGACGCAACTCCAATCCCTCACCATGAAGACAAACGAAACCGTAAGTCAATTGCACGGTAGTGTTAAAGAAATCATCAATGAGCTTCATGTGATAGGTGAGAAATTGGAAAATAGGGATCTAGTAAGGTATGTACTTCAATCTTTCCCTAGAACCACTCTATGAGCTTCAATGGTTGATGCATATAAAGTTTCTAGGGATATTTCTTTAGTAAAGCTTAATGATTTATTTTGTGAATTTGAACTTCATGAGAAAACTAATGTGTCTACTAAAGAAAAGGGTATAACTCTTGTTGTAGAAAAAGAAAGAAGAATGAAAAAGGACAAGAAGAAGATCTCATACTCATCGTCCGATTCGGAAGAATCAATCGCTTCAATAGATAGTGATCAAGAGGCGTATATGGTAAGGAAGATGAGGAAAGCATTTAAAAGTTTTTCTAGCAAATCCTATGCTAAGAAAAACTTAAGAAGTAAGAGTAAGACAAAGAAGGTCATCATATGGTACAATTGCCATGAAGAAGGGCACATGAGGGATGATTGTTCACTTTTGAAGAAAAAGGAAGAAAAGAAGAAGGAGGAAAAGAAGAAGGATGAAAAGAATAAAACAAAAGAAAAAGGCAAGAAGACTACAAGTCTAAAGGCGACATGGGATGATCCTTCATCATCGGAAGAAAAAGAACACCATGTGTCTCATTTTGCGCTAATGGGAATTGACAATATAGCATGCGCATCATCCGAAGATGAGAAGAGCTCAAGTGATGATGAAGAAGGGAGCTCAAGTGAAGGAGGAGGTCAATCCTCAGATTCGGACGTCTCGGTAAGTGAGGTATACAAGCTACCCCCTACTATACTTGTGAAGATTATTTCTAGTACTAATGCTGATTTGTTTAATGTCAAAAAGAAAATTAAGAGTTTGAAAAATGAGATTTGCATGTTAAAGGAGAAATTAGAATCCATGACAATCAAGGACAATATGCATGATTCTTCTTTTAGTTTAAATGAGTCATCTTTAGAAGAAGAAAATAAGGAATTAAGGGAAAAGGTAGAGATCTTTGAGAAATCTTTAATAAATCTATGATAAAATCCTATGTGCCCTAAGAATCATCTGACTCCATTGGCATTAATGGGAGAGGGGGCTTTCTCAATCACTTCTATCTTCGTCGGGTCAACCTCAATCTTATTTTCAGAGACCTTATGTCCAAGGACTATGCCTTTTTTGACCATAAAATGACATTTTCCCCAATTCAGGACTAGACTTGCTTCTTCGCACCGCTGTAAGACACTTACCAGATTTTGTAGGCAGCTATCAAAATTCGTACCATAAATAGAGAAATCATCCAAGAATACTTCCATGATATCATTAATCATATTCGAAAAATGGACATCATACATCATTGAAAGGTTGTTGGTACATTACATATTCTGAAAGGCATCCACCTGCACGTAAAGGTATCGTAAGGGCATGTAAATGTTGTTTTCTCTTGGTCATTGGGATGTATGGGCATTTGTAGAAATCCTGAGTATCCATCTATGTAGCAGAAGTAAGCGTGATTAGCCAATCTCTCATGCATTTAATCGATGAATGGAAGTGGAAAATGATCCTTCCTTGTTTCCTTGTTCAACTTACTGTAATCTATACACATTCATCATTCTGTCACTGTCTGTGTGGGGACTAGCTTATTGTTTGCATTCTCTACTACAATCATTTCTCCTTTCTTTAGAACTAGATGCACCAGGCTCACCCATGAGCTATCTGAGATGGGGTAGATGATCCCTGCATCTAGAAATTTCAGGACTTCCTTTCTGACTACATCTTTCATATTGGGGTTCAATCTATGCTGATACTCAACTCAGCTTTAATGATCATCCTCAAGGAGGATTTGGTGCATGCAAACAAAAGGATTAATTCCCTTAATATCATGTATCTAATTATTTTTCTATATAGAGAAAATATCCTTAACAACTTCCATGTTTCGCTCTGATCGAGATTGGCATTGACTAGCACCAGTAGGGTAGAGTTGGACTCCAAAAATTCATATCTCAATGTTGGGGTAATGGTTTCAACTCTGCCTGTGGTGTAGATAACCCTGGCACTTTAGAACTTAGTTCAACAATCATTGCTTGTCCATATTCCGAGGCTATAGTGTCATCCAATTTCTCAGGTTGAGCTTCTGTTTCTTTTAATACATCCAAATCACTCATCATTTGCCTTAGTGATTCCCCACACTAGGAGGGTAATTTTTATTCCATATTGCAATGTATATCTGGACTCACCATCTTGTGCTCTAATCGATCTAAGTAGGGGGCCTAACAAAGCCTCACCCAGCCAACCATTTGTATTGCTGACTACTAGATCAATTAGATTGAGGGCTTCATCAAGGGTAGGGTCTTGTTCATAAGGCGTCCACCTGCTGCTAGATTTAGTTGACTTCTATTAGAAAGCGACAATCCAATGTAGAGAATATGGATGAGTAACCATACTTCAATCCCTTGGTGGAGACATTGCCTAATAAGAATCATGTACTTGTCCCATGCATGACACAATGACTCATCCTTCTCTTGATCAAAGATCAGGATCTTGTTCCTTCTTAGAATAGTTTGGCTTGGAGGAAAATATTTGTTCAAAAATTTCTGCTTTAGGTTGCTCCAACTATCGACACTTTTGGGTCTCAGGGTATTTATCCAAGCCTTAGCTGAATCTCGGAGGTTGAAGGGGAAAGCCATAAGTCGAATGATATTGAGTGGAACTCCTTCATGCTTCAGTGTGTTGCAGTATCTATGCAATTCCAATAAATGACTGTAAGGGTCCTCCGTTTCTGATCCACTGAATTGAACTTCCTGAATCATAGAGATGAAAGATGAGTTCAACTCAAAACTACTAGCTTGGAACTTAGGGTTGTCAAAATTTTTCAGTAACTTGATGTTTAATACCATTGTGTTTTGACTCTATTCTAAATCTACCTATACTTATTATTGCATATACGTATCAAAGGGCAAATTGACTCATGTAGAATGAAGTCTACGCGTGCATAGTAAAAGATTTCACAAGACAAGAATAAAGCAAACATATTTTTGAAAGTTTCTAAATGAGAAAGTAAGGAAGAAGTATAAGGAGAAAATGCAGAAATGAAGTAGATATAGATAAGTATCTTTTTATATTTTCCAAGTGATCCCGGGCCAGCTTACGTGTGGCTTGGCCCGGCAGCCTGGCGCCTCGTCAGCAGGAGATAGATTTATAGGTTCTGGGAGCCCATAGGATATAAGACTTGTATTGGTGGCTCGGCCTAGTTCCCTCGAGAACGGGAAGGATAGGCCCTGGTAAAAGGTAATCGTCTCGATTAAGGCGATCGTAAGTCCCCAAAAGGCCCCCTGGGTCCTGCAAGGTCTGGATTGGAAGGCCCGAATACCAGGAGGCTCAATTCTGTTGGAATCGGGTGAATGCCGACGCGGACACGTATTGTAATTGTTACATAATTACATGCAGCGGAAACAAAAGCATGAATAATTTCCTAAATTATTCTAACACATATCCTAAGCATGCAATGTGTTTACATAATCGTAATATAAAATTTTTGCAGAATAGGAAATTACTCTACGAATTATCTTGCTAACTTGGAAGAAGGGACGAGATCCAATCGTTAGCGTCCCTTGAAAGCTCCGCCTCTATTCGTATCCACGCCGAGTATCGTCGGGATGACTTCGCTAAGCCACGAGTTTCGTGTTCATGAGAACTACTAGATTCTCCATGAACACGACGAAAATCGAGAGAGTAATCAAATCGAAAGACTCACCACCAAGGTTGGCCGAAGAGGAAGATCGTCGCAAGGAAGAACTTCGTCACCTTGATGCTTCTCCTTGTGCTCACGGCAAGAAGAAAGAAGGAAGGCCTATGGCCGGCCAAGAGAGAGGGAGAGAAGAAGAGGAGAGAGCCCAAGCAATTCTTAGATCGATCATCCTCCATGGCACCCCTTGGGTCCTTTATATAGGGAGAGGTTTCTTAATACCCAAGCAAATCTCTCCTTGATTATGAAATAATTTCTCAATCAATCCATAATCAAGGCTTTCATGATCAAGCTTCTTCTTCTTGATTATGGAATAATTTCTCAATCAATCCATAATCAAGGCTCTCTTTCTTTTGGCATAATTATATAAAATTTATAAAACAAACCAACCATTGGTTTATTATATAAAAATTTATAAAACAAACCAACCATTGGTTCATTATAAAAATTTATATATATAAAATTTATATAACCTTTTATAAAATAAACCAACCTTTGGTCTATTTTATAAAACAAACCAAAATAGCCTTATCATCTTATGGTGGTGGCCGGCCATGAAAAGAAGAGAGGAGGCCCCCTTCTTGGCCGGCCCATCTAACCCCAATTGGATCAAATCCCTTAATGAATTAAACTTATTTAATTCACCCATTAAGTCTTTAAAAGACTTAGCCATTCTATGCTTCCGATGCGTCTGAAATAAATTCAGTTTTGACTATTGTTTGGACTTACCAAAAATAGTCTATCTCGATTGGAGAATCCAATTCTCAACTCATTTTAAATCCTTCGAATTACTCGTTATGCGTGTGACCAAATAGGCTTTCAATTTATGTTGGTTGTCCATAATTAATTATAGAATGATCATGAGTGGCACCTAGTAGTACATCATGATCCCCAATTAATTGAAAGATCAACGGTTGATCTCAGAAATGATTCTGAAACCCTTCAGTAGCTATAATGAATTGTGCCCCATTCCCTTCACCATCTTATACCCTCTTGGTTCAGGACATGGTCTATGTGTGCCAGTCCCCACTAGGCTGACTACGTCACACCTAGCCCAAGTAACGTTTCCTCGTCCTATGAATTCTAATTACTCTCATGTATTTAAGAGATTCATAATCTGAACATATCATGCTCTAGCCAGAGGCTTCGAGTAACAATCCGACGATAGGCCTCGGGTATACGTCTCCTCGCAAGGAGTTGTGAATCCTTTGTAGGCTGTTCAAACATCTTCGGGCACTTCGGCTTATACCCAATCATCCTGGGTCCACACCTCCTTGGAGATGCTTGCTTAAGATGTCAAAGTATAAGTCTCCATGACCAAGATGACTTGAACACCGCAAGTCAAAGGAACATCGCACTTAAGCTGCAGTATGAACTTCACTGACATATCTATATGTAGACTACCATATGAAGTTTTACAGCCAGTCACTCCAATGAACTAATTCCCTTAACTAGCATTCATGTTTATCTCCGGACATCTCCATGCCACCAGCCAGTGAGAATCAGCTGATTAGAGAATAACTCATGCTAGTCTCAATAGAATTGATAGTGTCTGTATTTATCAATTCATCGACTAGGGACAATTTCAATACTTCACAATTGCACATGTAGAGATAATCACTAGTTGTGAATTCATCACAAATTCTCTTATGCTGTGAATTGTATTGCGGACATTCAGTAAATGAGCTTAAGATCTTAATCAAATAATCATGTATACTCAAATAGTGAATATTCATTTATTAAAAAAAATAAATGATTACAATCATAAGGCGATTGCCTTAGGACACTTCTCTCATGTCACTAACAAACTCCCACTTGGCCTAATGCCAATCTCTACGGTACCAAATACCACAGGCTCTAACATGACCCTCAAACTTACTTTGAGACAAGGCCTTAGTTAAAGGATCCGCTAAATTCCTTTCAGTGGGAATTTTCTCAATTTGTATATCATTCCTACTTATAACTCTGTGATCAGATGATAGCAGCGAAGCACATGTTTGGATCGCTGATGAGACCTTGGTTCCTTTGCTTGTGAAATAGCTCCATTGTTGTCGCAGTAAACCGGTATTGCTTCATCAATGGTTGGAACCACACCAAGTTCTGAGGCAAACTTCTTGATCCAGACTGCTTCCTTTGCTGCTTCCGAAGCTGCAATATATTCCGCTTCAGTGGTAGAATCCGCTACGGTGTCTTGCTTGGAACTTTTCTAGCTTACTGCGCCTCCATTCAAAATAAATACGTATTCGGACTGAGATTTGGAGTCATCCTTATCTGTCTGGAAACTGGCATCTGTATATCCAAGTATTATTATATCACCTTCTCCATATATTAGGAACACATCCTTAGTTCTTCATTAGTACTTGAGGATTGTCTTGACAGCCGCCCAATGATCCATTCCTAGATCAGACTGGTATCTGCTTGTGACGCTCAGAGCATATGATACATCGGGCCTAGTACATAACATAGCATACATGATAGATCCTATCGCGGATGCATAAGGAATCTTATTCATGCAAATCCTCTCGTCTTCTGTGCGCGGACACATAGACTTTGAAAGGTTGATCCCATGCCTGATGAGAAGGTAGCCTTTCTTGGATTCCGACATGCTAAACCTTTCTAGCACTCGGTCTATATATGTAGATTGTGAAAGACCAAACAACCGTTTTGATCTATCTCTATAGATTCTAATCCCAAGGATATAGGTTGCTTCTCCCAGGTCTTTCATGGAGAATGTTTTGGACAACCAAATTTTAACTGACTGTAAGACTGATATATCATTTCCTATAAGTAAAATGTCATCGACATATAACACTAGGAATACGCCTGCACTCCCACTAACCTTCTTGTATACACAAGGTTCGTCAGGATTTTGTGAGAAATCAAACTCTTTGTTTGTCTCATCAAAACGGATGTTCCAGCTCCTGGATGCTTGCTTTAGTCCATATATGGATCGTCGAAGCTTGCATACTTTGGTTTTATTAACCGATGTGAAACCTTCAGGTTGTGTCATGTATACATCCTCAAGCAGGTTTCCATTAAGGAAAGCTGTTTTCACATCCATTTGACATATCTCATAATCATAATGAGCCGCTATGGCCAGGAGCATCCGAATGGATTTGAGCATAGCTACTGGCGAATATGTTTCGTCATAATCAATTCTTTGTTTCTGACGATATCCTTTTGCCACTAATCTAGCCTTAAAGGTAACAACATTACCTTCCATGTCGGTTTTCTTCTTGAAAACCCACTTGCACCCTATGGGCTTAATCCCTTCAGGCGGGTTAACTAAGTCCCACACTTGATTTTCGTACATGGAATCCATTTCTGACTTTATAGCTTCAAGCCATTTATCCCTTTCTGAATTTATCAGAACATCTTCATAACTGATAGGTTCGTCATTGTTAACGAGTAACACGTCGTTCGATTCACTTATGAGAAATCCATATCTCTCTGGAATATTGCGTGTCCTATCAGACCTACGAAGAAGTGGTGTTGTTTTAGGTTCAACTGATAGCTCATCATTATGAGTTATTGGTTGTGGGCCTAGACTAGGTGTCTCTGTAATGTCTATTGGAATTTCTTGAACTTCTTCAAGTTCAATGCTACTCCCACTATTTTCTTGTAAAAGAAATTCTTTTTCCAAAAATACAGCATGCCATGAAACAAACACCTTTTGTTCCAAGGGATGATAGAATTGGTAACCCTTCATTTCCTTAGGGTATCCAATAAATAGACATTTATCAGACTTAGCATCCAATTTGTTTGATACAGTCTGCTTTACATAAGCAGGACAACCCCATATTTTAAGGTGAGTTAAATGAGGTTTCTTACTATTCCACGTCTCATATAGAGTAGTAGAGACTACCTTGGTCGGGACTCTGTTTAGTAAGTAAACAGCTGTCTTAAGCGCATAGCCCCAAAAGGATTTTGGAAGTTGCATGATTCATCATAGATCTAATCATGTCCATCAAGGTTCGGTTACGCCTCTCAGATACACCATTATGCTATGGTGTATATGGCGGAGTCCATTGAGACAATATCCCATTGTCCCTAAGATAATCTTGTAACTCTTGACTCAAGTATTCACCACCCCAATCGGATCGAAGTATCTTAATACTATTGCCAAGCTGTTTCTCTACTTCACTTCTGAACTCTTTGAATTTCTCAAATGCTTCAGATTTGTGTTTCATTAAGAACACATACCCGAATCGTGAGTGATCATCGATAAAGGTAATGAAGTAGCTATAACCTCCTTGTGCAAGAGTTGACATTGGTCCACATACATCAGTATGTATTAGAACAAGCAATTCTCCCACTGGTTTACCTTTTCCGGAAAAGGGTAATTTGGTCATCTTGCCTTTTAAGCATGATTCGCATGTATCAAATGAACCGGGTTCAAATGATTCCAGAATTCCACATCGGTGTAATTTGGTCATGTGTTTCTTACTTACATGACCAAGACGACAATGCCACGTATAGGAGTCTATTTAATTATCTATTCGAGCACGTTTGTTGCTAACTTCGATATTGAAAACGTCACCGGATAAATCTAACGTGTTGATACCATTGTATAAAGTTCCTGTTGGTGCAGGAAGCACCATATCGAACCTTGTTTTGATATTGGCAAAGGATTCAAAGTTAAGTTTATTTGGCGATCTAACAATGTTACTCAAGTGTGCAGGAAAAGTCCTAGCGAAGGGCTGCTAGGCACCTGGTGAAGGGCTGCCAGGAAACAAAGTCCTAGCGAAGGGCTGCTAGGCACCTGGCGAAGGGCTGCCAGGAAACAAAGTCCTAGCGAAGGGCTGCTAGGCACCTGGCGAAGGGCAGCCAGGATATAAAGCCCTAGCGAAGGACTGCTAGGCACCGGGCGAAGGACAGCTTGGTATCCAAGACCTGGCGAAGGACCGCTAGGCAAAAGTCCAACCAAAGGAGCGGTTGGCATCAGGTAAACTCTCCAGAGAGGAGTAGGTGAGGACGCGTTCCCCGTCGAGGGAACAGTAGGCGTCGGTTCGACCTAGGGCTCCATTTTGGAGACCCAAAGTCAGAACCAATACAGCTAAGGCTGTATAAACTAACCACTTAATGTTTTGTTGTGTTTTGGACTAACCCTGGATGCAGGACCGAAGGAACGAGTGTCTGCAGCTCAGAGAGCCTCAAAGGAGTGAGGCAACATCTGACTAGGCCGCCCGGAGTGTCCCGGGCGCCCCCAAGGTGAACACAAAACACACAAATCAAAAGCAAGCTTCGACAGTGCATCCTGTGGGCGCCCCCGTGCTCCCGGGCGCCACCAATAACAAAGCATCGAAGCAGCCCCAGCGAAGCCTAAAGGATAAGTGTTTGACCCGGTCAACCCGGGCACCCTGAGCACTCCGGGCGCCCCGGTCAACATCTATCCCGAGAAGGAAGAGATCAGACGGTGACCGAGATCCAACCACATCAAACGCCACGTGGGGGGCGCCCCCGACGTCCCGGGCGCCCCCAGGCCCTATATAAAGGACCCTCGACCAAGGCTTCAGGACACAACTCCCGATCAACTCTTCTACGCTCTTCTGCACTCGCACATCGCCTCGGAATCCTTCCAACTTGAGCCGACGACGTCCCGCTGCTCCAAAAAAGTCGATCTACCCCGAACGTCGGTAAAAGAGCTATTTAAAGTTTACTGTACTTAATTCTGTAATAATTATTTGTAAACTATTTTGCGCACTATATATCATTGCCCAAAGTATATGGTTAACGACCGTGGGCCTTGGAGTAGGAGTCGACACAGGCTCCGAACCAAGTAAAATCGACTGTGTCTCTGTGTTGTGATTTTTAATTTCCGCTGCGTACTTGCTCTAAGTTTTCCGAAAAACGATTTCCGATATTCACCCCCCCTCTATCGGTTTTCTCGATCCAACAAGTGGTATCAGAGCGGGGAAGTTCAAACTTGGTGCAACCACCAGTTTGAAAATTTTTCGGATTTTTATTTCTTATTCTCATTCGAATTTTTTTTTAATAATTTTTTTTAATATTTTATTATCCTTATCCCGCACTACTAATCCAAGACCAAGTCTTGGGATATTTTTGTTAGTTTTTCTTTTACATATCAAATGACCATGCAAGAGGGATTTAGCACCGCCAGACCTCCACTCTTCAGTGGAGAAGACTTTTTCTACTGGAAAAGCCGTATGGAGGTCCACCTGAAAACTCAGGTGGACATGTGGATCATCATCCAGTCCGGACTGGATATACCCAAAAATGCTGATGGACTTCCTTAAAGCTACACAGAGTGGGACACCGCTCTGAAACGAAAAATCGAAGCCGACGCTAAAGCGACTCAGACTCTTCAATGTGGATTGACGAAAGAGGAGCTGAACCGCGTGGGCCCCTTCAACAGTGCCAAGGAGCTGTGGGCAAAATTGATCGAGCTGCACGAAGGAACATTAGATACTCGGATCAGTAAGAGGGATCTACTTCTGAACAAACTCTACACCATCAAGATGGCCGACAACGAAACAACATCCCAGCTCCACGCACGAATCCAAGAGTTGATGAACGGTCTTCACACTATAGGTCACAAGGTTGAAAACCGTGACTTAATAAGGTATGCCTTAAACGCTTTCCCTAGAAACACCTTGTGGGCATCTATGGTAGATGCATACAAGGTCTCAAGGGATCTTTCAAAAATAAAATTAGACGAATTGTTTTCCGAACTAGAACTGCATGAACAAACTAACACCAATATGGTCGAGAAAGGCATTGCTTTCGTTGCAGGTAAAACTGGAAGGACAACAAAGAAGAAGCCTGAACCTGAACCCGAGTCTAACTCAGACTCAGACTCAGAAGACGAAGAAGGAGATCAAACTAAGTTGGTCTGACTAGCCCGAAGCTACTACAAGGAGCTGAAGAACCGAACCAACAAACGAAAAATCAGCCGAAGAAAGGACGAACCAGCTGAACCCGCGAATGACAAAAACAAGCCCAACGTAACCTGCTACGAGTGCAAGAAGAAGGGCCACTACAAGACAGAATGTCCAAACTTAAAGGAAATCAAAAAGACAAGAAGAAAGAAAGCGCTCCAAGCAACCTGGGACGAATCTTCCTCAGAAAAAGAAGAAGAAGCACCCCAATCAAACCTACTAGCCCTAACCGCCTCAGAAAAAGTTGAGACTGAGTCAGAATCAGAACAGGACGACGGCAAGCTGACCTTTTCAGAAGACGGCGAAATCAAGGTAAGTGGTTTCAATAGATGTCAATTAAGTGAATTAATTTCATATCTTTCTCGAGATTTGGCAAAAGCCAAACTCCGAGTCGAATCCCTCTGACAGGAAGTAAAACTCCTGAAAGAGGGAGCTGACTCTAAACCCTTAACCGAGAAGGTTCAGGAAGGAACTCCTACTCAAGTTGAAAAACTTGAAAAGGAGATCTCCTCCCTGAAAACTCAGGTTAAGGATCTTAGATCAGCTTTAGAACGATTTACATCTGGTTCCAAGGGTCTTGACATGATCCTTGGAAAACAGAAATCAGTTCTAAATCGATCCGGACTGGGCTATAGAACCAAATCCCGGCAAATATCTTACTTTGCTGTACTGAATCAGTCCAGAAGTAAAATTCAGGCATAGGTACCTAAACTATACCTGAACAAACCAACTGGATCAAATCAGTATTGGATCCCCAAGGACAAGATTCACATCTTGCCTAACCATCACCGTGGCTTTAGTCCAGGGGGAGCCAAACTGAAAACAATATTCATTATTAGATAAGAATTTAATTCTTGATTGCAATTGCTTGATTGATTGTTTATTTATTCCTGAAATTTACCTGCTTAGAATTAGGAATGGTTAGTTAAGGACTAAACAACTTAACTGAAACTTGACAACATAGTATTGGGTGGAGGTGAGATGATAGTACGTTAGGGAAGCCATCCTGGCGGAACTAGCTGAAGCTACCGATCCAAGGCCCAAACTAGTTAGACCAGAATTTACCAAAAAGTAATTTTGAAGATGAAATTTCACTAAAAGGCTTTGTCTAGGAAAGGGTTGATGATCCAATAAGGCTACGGCCAAAGAAGGCCTTGTGCCTCGCCAAGACCTGGAAGCCAATTTTTGAAATTCAAATTCAATTTACTCTTTGTTAAATTCGAATCTAACACAAATTTTCAGTTAATTTTAGATCCAAATATCTCTTTTCAAAATAAACTGAAATTGGGTTTAAAAATTAATTTAACTTTTCAAAATTAATCTTTCTATTAAAATATGCATCTCACAAAACAGTTAAGGATATCATATTTTGTCACTTAGAAATGGGTGAGATGCTTAGGACCTAAAAGTTGAGTCCAACCCAATCAACTAATTCAGATTAATCAAAATCAAATCTTAATTAAATCAAAATCAAATCTTAATTAAATCAAAATTAAATCTTAAGTAAATCAATTAAATTCAATTAAATCTTAATTAAATCAATTAAATTCAATTAAATCTTAATTAAATCAATTAAATTCATTAAATCTCAATTAAATCAATTAAATTCAATTAAATCTTAATTAAATCAATTAAATTCATTTAAATCTTAATTAAATCAACTAAATTCAATTAAATCAATTAAATTCTATTAAATCTTACTTAAATCAATTAAATTCATTTAAATCTTAATTAAATCAATTAAATTCAATTAAATCTTAATTAAATCAATTAAATTCTATAAAATTTTAATTAAATCAATTTAATCAAATTCAAAATAATTCAATTAATTATTCTCAAATTCAACTTAATTAATTATTCTCAAAATTCAATTTAATTATTGTCAATCATTTACTTTCAAAATTAAAATATTTGTCTCACACAACCCATAAGATTAACATGCTTGACCACGTAGAACTGGGTGAGACATCTAGGACCTAGAAGCATAATTCACTATCCTTTTAAATAAAAAAAATATTTTCAAAAGTTATTCAAAATTATCTCTATTTTTTTCAGTTTACGGTACCCTACTCTTTCAATTCTAACGTTTTTAATATCTCAATAGACTCGTTTTAAATATAATCTAGGGCTTGTTTTGTTTTAGTCATTGATTGGTCAAACTTGATCAAAATAGTCAATCCTAGTCAACATAGTCAAACCTGCTCAACACTGAAACCCCTTAAGAAACTTAGATAAAAGTCAGACTGTGTCGGATATAGGGGGAGTTTCTTTTAATACTTTTTAAAAATTTTAAATGTTTTTTCAAAAACCTTATGTTCTAAATCTTATTATCATCTCGATAAGGTTTTCAAAAATTGATTCAAAAACCTTCGTATACTACTTTCTGTTTGGAAAATTATCATACTCAGAAGGTTATTCAAAATTATTCTTTTAATTTTAATAAACCCTAAAGACACAGAGGAAGGTCCACTTCATGATCTACAAGGACTCCTAGGATGTGTCAAATTTAGGGGGAGTTTGAGTTAAAAGAAGAATTTCTGAAATGTTTTTGGTAATTATTTGTTTTGAAATTGTTAGATAAATTCCTTGATCTGAACTGAACCCTAAGAACTCAGAGGAAGAATATTGTAGTCAACAAGCTTCCAAGGACTGTATCAAGTTTAGGGGAGGTCAAATTAAAAGAGTTATTAACATTTCTAAATAATATGTTTCATACACTCTATTTTCAAAATTGTGTCGAAAACATTTGTCTTACAAATAATATTATTTTAAAATGTTTTTGTGGCTTATAAAATTATTTTTGAAATACCTTTTGAAATAATATTTACTTGGGTTGAAAAATTTCCAGGATACTTAGGAAAATATCCTTGTAGTTAACAAGGTGATTGTGTCAGACTGGAAAAGAAATCAAGTCAAGTATTCAAAATAAAATTAATTTTTTTTAATGCATAATCTTCAAAAGTACTTCTATTTTCAAAAGTATAATGTTTTG